>CM052541.1:4163112-4324896 GCA_028533065.1 Trachops cirrhosus | reverse complement strand
GGGCAGGGCACATGCCTGGGTTGTGGGCCAGGTCCCTGGTAGGGGGCCCACAAAAAGCAACCACACATTGATGTTTCTCTCCCTTCCCCTTTCTCTAAATATAAATAAATAAAATCTTTTTAAAAAAAAGCCCTCCTGATCTCTCCTTTTTGTCTCATTATGGATACTCTCTTGTTAAGCTAGCCCTTTCTAAGTACATTTAAGCACATAAATTTTACCTCTGCCTTCCCATTGAGACCCCTCTACAACGTCCCCAATACGTTGCCAACAACCCTCCATTTGAATATGTCTCATGATGGAGAACTGGCCACTTCACAGGTCAGCCTTACAAACTTAGGATGTGAGGTTTATCTCATTTGGCCCAGATCTTTGCAGTCTGAAATGAAGGCTTTTAAAAATTTCTGTCACCGAAAGATACTTTCTGAGCACATGCTTAGTGTTAGGCTTGGGAGGTAGCGGCCAGACAGAGTTCCTGCCTCTAGGAGTTTTTAGAACCCAAGTGCAAGACACCAGGGTCCAAGAGCAGAAAATAGCCTCTCCTTACTTGATACCGTGGTGCGGAAAGTCTATATAGTGCGTCTTGAATTAAATCTAGGGCCTCTGGGGGTAGGACTGGATCGGGTGCATGGCCCCCTGCCCACATGGGGTGTGACCTTTGTCGAGCACAGCCTAGCTCTCCTCCATCCTTTGCACAGTGGCCCCAGGCCTGGGCACGTCCACAGTCCATGCTCCTGGGGATGGGCGGAGCTGAGCCTCCTACTGGGAAGCAACAGCCACTTTTTGCAGAAAGGACTGTGGGCACGGAGGACGCCCAGAGCTGTCCTTAGGGGTGAGGGCTCCTGCGGATGAGCCCTGTGAGCAACCACTTCCGGGCAGCCCTGCCTGCCTGGGAGGTGGGGCTTTGGGGTAAGTAGCCACCTTGATCTTCCTGTGTTACCCTGGAGCTTCCCAGGAAACTGAGCTGAGGTCGATCTAAATCAAGTCTGCGTGACCTGGAAGCTGGGGAGGTGGTCCTACTTTCCCTCCTGCCAAACAGGTGCAGCTGGACTGGATCAATGCTGTGCTTGTTGCCCCTTTTCCAAAGTCCCGGGGATCTGGGTGGCATCATCCTCAAGGGCCCTTTCCTGGCGTCTGCGCTCCGAGCTGAGCAGGGGGCCAGAGCTGCCCCCTCTGACTTGGGCACTGGTTTTGGGGTCCCTGCCCAGGAATTACCTGGTGGGGAATTTCTCTGGCTCCCAAGAGTAAAAACCACAGGGACCTAGAAGGCCCCACCCTTAAGCAGCTTCTTCCCTCCAAGGAGTTACAGTTAAAAGAGGACGGGGTCCCTGGAGAAATGAGACTGTTTGCAGAAGAGTAAATGCCACCTTGTGCCTGCTGATTTCCTGCAGAGTCTGCGGGCTTGTTCCGGGCCTGTGTAAATAATTTAATGGAAAACTCCAGAAGACGGGAAGCCCACGTGAGCCTGACCTTGCCTGCCGCCAGCAGGCAGGTTATAAAATGCTTCCTCTCTGAGCAGTGGCTGGGGAGGGTCAGGACACCTCAGTCACAACCCGGAGAAATGAGAGGTTGCTCTGGGCCCCCGAGGAGAACAGCTGGGCGGGCGGGACTTCTTCAGGGAGACCGTGTCTCCATGGTCCTGGCCTTAGACTCCAGAACGCGGTGCCCCTGGGGCAGCCAAGCCAGGGTCCAGGCTGTCCCAGAAGTGTCCTGCCTGCCACCCACATGGCAACCGGGGGGCGGGGCGTGGGAGCAGTTTGCTGGGGGTAAGGGCGGGAGAATGTTTCTGGCTGGTTCCTGCCAAGCCCGGCAGGATGTCCCCTTCCCACAGCAAGACAGAAGGACCTCTGACCACGACCCCGGCCCACCCACTTCCCAGCCCAACCCCGCCCCACCTTTCCTGCCTTCCCTCCAGGCTCAGGGCGGTTGCTCCTGGGTCCAACTGCCCCAGTCTGGCCACTCAGGGAGGAGGGAGGAGGGAGGAGGCAGGAGGGAGGAGGGAGGAGGGAGGAGGGAGGAGGGGTCGATCGGGAGAGCAGAGCCACTGCCCAGAGGCAGCACTAGCTTCCGAAGCACAAACATTTCCTTATGTGGTGGCTCTGAGGGCCCAGGGCTGGGGCGGCGCCCTGGAGGCTGTTGGACACGCCCTTCGTGAAGGGGCCACCCTGGTTAACCCAGGCAGGGCCGCTGCCCAGTGGGATCTCAGCCTCATCATGTGGACTAGACAAAAAGTAAAGTCCCCCTGCCCTGTTCTTTGTACCCCGGAGTGGGTCCCACGGCCCCCCGGGAGGACGTGGCCATTGCTTCTCGGCCAGACCTCCTCTCTCCCCAGCTTCCCCAGCGTTTGTGGGAAAGTGTCTCCGACATCTGAGGTTCGGGCAGAGACCTCAGGCCTGGGCCGGTAGGGGAGGAGGGGTGGGCTGCCTGCGCTGCTAGCCTGGGGCACCATCCTGGCTCCTCAGTGGCCCTTTCCAAGGGCACAGCCCCTTGGTTTGCCTTGGAGCTATATTTGGCCATGGGGATAACAGGATGACTCATGGGAGGGACAGCCCCGGGGAGTGGACCGGCTGCAACGCTGGAAAAGAGGCTCTTTGCCGTTCCAGGCCGGCTTCAGGCCCTAGCCCCTCGGAGAGCGCGGACGAGAAAAGGCTGGCGGCCACGCTATGGTGGGGGCTGCCTTCAGGGCTCCAGCACCTCTGGGGGCGGGGCAGTGGCGACCTGCTCGGGGGCCAGAGCTTCCCAGAGACTGACTATTGCAGCCCCCGCCCTGATACCCCCCTCTCAAGGTTCTGGAGTATCTGCTCTGACCCCCTGAACTATCCTAAACTTGGGGGCCAGTATCTTACTTCTCCAATATTACAGCCTTTTAGCAGAACTTAATATCTGATAGGGCATGTTCCCTATGGAATATTTGTGAGTGGGGCTATTAGCAGGATATTTGTTTACCCCGGTGAATCTCCTAATTGCTTTCATTTCAGGGAGTATCATTTGAGGCTGCATCTTCGAGAGAATTCCTGTCTGGGAGGCCGACGAATGCAGAACGCAGCAGCAGCCCCACCGGCGGGCGGCGGGAGAAGAAACTCCCCCCTGTGCCTGGCTCCTGATCCTCCCCACCAGCTTCCCGGGGGCGCCCATTCCCCCTTCTGTGGCCCTGGCTCCCTGGGGCCAACAGGACACTTGTCCAAGTCACCTTCCCCTGTCACTGCCCTTGCTACCCGACACGGAAAATCACGTCCAGCCTCAGCGACCCCCTGGGCTCCCGGTGCACTCGCCTCATCCTGGCCCAGTGGGGAACCGACGGGACTCAAGCCCCGCAGTTAAACCACTCCTCTGTAGGGCGCGTGGTCCAGGGAGCTCAAGTCCAGAGTCCTGCCAGCAAAACGACAGTGGGTGTCCCTGCCCAGGGCACTAAAACGACATCCGTGGGTAGACCGTCCAGTTTTAAGATTCTCGTTTCACACTGGGGAGAAGTCCCCAAGGCACCGGAAGAAGGGGGATAGGGACCTGGACCCTCAAAAGCATGAGACCGTCTGTGGCCCGTACACTGACAGACTGGCCCGCTGTCAGTCAGAGCCAGTCTCGGTGGCATCCACTCGCCCCAGCCACCGAGAGCAGACGCTGTTCTCCCGCACGATTCCTGGTTGCTCCGAGTGGCAGGGACTCACTACGGGGACGTGCTGTGCCTCATACGGAACAGAATTCTGCCTCCTTTAACAGCCATCCTCACGTCCCTGGTCTGCGCACCTGTGTGCTCTGAAGGCAGGGTCCCACCGAGTCCCGCTGCCCCCCACAGCGGTGTTCGGCGAAGGTGGGGCTGGGATGGGTAATCAAGCAATGTGAAACGTTTGCCGAAGTGCCACCTCAAAGCTGTTGCTCTGGGCCACACTACCCCAGCTTTCCCCACAATCCCACAGGTGACACGGTGTCCCGAACACTCTTCATCCTTCCCCCCTGGACACTGCACCCAGGTGGCACTGTTTCTTCCGAGCAGTGGCCCTGGAAGCACACTGTGGTCCCCAGACGTGCCTGGCCCGACCCAGAAACGGAGCGGACACCCTCTCTCACTGCCTGCTCTGTGCTGTCACCCCGAGGCCTGGCCCTGCCCAGCCTTATTTTTAGCATCCTGCTGCGGCTGCAGCTCTAAGCCCCAGGCTGGTCCTTTGTGTGGCATGGCTGTGACTTTAACCGTCACAGTTCTCACAAAGGGAAGGGTGCCTTGCTCTGGGATGGGCCCCAGCCGGCCTCACAGGGGGCCAGGCTGGGGAGTGGGCAGGCCCAGTCCTCCCAGGGCTCCTGCTCACGGCCAGAGAAGATGCCAGAGTGTGCCCTCTGCTCAGGAAGCGGCCCCCCCGAGGCCCCAAGCTAAGAGCTGCTACTGGGCGATCAGGTGCCTGACCATCATTAGGGCCCCGGTGCTCCCAGATGCGGTGGCTCCGTCTCACCCTCCGAATACCGAACAGGTCTGGGGCAGCTGTGAACACACAGCTGTGGGTTAACGTGTTTGTCGACCGACTCCTGGGTGGGTAAGGGGTGCCCCCAGGAAGGACGGACGGGCTCTGCCCGGAGGGCTGTCCCCCCCTGAAGGGCTCTGTGCCACACCAAGTGCCCCCCCCCCCTCTAGAATGACATCGTCAGTCAGGGAGGGGACAGGCATGCTTCCAGGTCACGGCACCTGATGGTGTGGGGGACACAAGGTGGGGAGGGGCAGGACCTTTGTTCCCTCTGAGTCCCACTGCAGATCATTGTGACAGAGAGGAAACCCCAGAAACCAACGAGGCCAGCGCAGGGCAACTGAAAGGAAGATAAAATTCGCCCGAGGCCCCTGGGGGGCTCAGATGTGCCGAGGAGAGCAGGAGCCCCCACCCAGACCCCACGGTCCCACCCCTTGCCCTCCACCCGGCCCCTAACACGCCTTCACTGTCCCTGCCCTCCCACTGGGGGAACGCCGAGTGGGGGCGGTGCCTCCCTCCCCGACACTGGTGGGGTCTGAAGACACGCTCAGGTTGAGACCCTCGGGTGCTGTCCCAGGACTTGGAGACCCTGAGAGAGCCCCCCGGAGCCCCGCACCACCTGTCTAAGGTGGAAGGCAGGCTGCGTGTGCAGGGGAAGAACCCCGGATGGGTTCTTAGGGCCGCAGTTGAGGGCCAGCTCTGACCCTAGCTGGCTGGACGGCCTCTGGCAGACCCCGGCTCTGCGGCCAAGGTGTCGTCATTGTTGTCATTTTCAGGGTATGGGCCATTTGAGCCATCCCTGGGTGGGAAGGAGCAGGGAGGAGAAGGTCAAGGCCAGAGCCTGAGTGTGAAATGTAAATGAGAACCCAATATGTAAATCAGTCAAAGTTTGTTCCTTTTCTTCTGACAAGGCCCAATGTGACCCAGATGTCACCTCAAAATTGCTTGTGACCTGGTGCAGAGAGGTGTGGTCTGGGCCCCTGGGGGGCCCAGGGGCACTGGCCTGCTGGGGACAGGGGCCCAGCTGCAAGCCAGCACTCCGCTGCCTGAGCCTGGGGCCCTTGGTGCCCCTGCCCAGTGAAATGCACAGCATTCTGCCCCTTCTGCTCGTCACTTGTGTCCTGTGTCAAAAACAGACTGTCGGAGGAGTCTGTTCCCCAGGCTCAGACTGGAATGTCTCTCACTCTGGGGCTGAGTGGGCCCTGTGGGTCTGGGGACTGACATGGCAAAGACCTCTGAGGGGCACCCACTATAACAAGAGCAGTTGTGGCTTTTGGTTGGGGGGGGTGTCTCTGTAGGCCACGCCCCGAGGCTTTTTCTGGCACGAAACACCTTGGGGTGAGAGGGGGCCAAGCCTGGGACCCTGCCTCACAGGACGCCAGGCACTCAGAGGGTGCTGGGCAGGGTGGCACGGGCACTGGGGGGAGGGGTGGCTGTCGCCTGAGGCTGCAGGCCAGGCAGCAGCTGGGCCGCTGGGGCCCTGGGGAGACCCAGATGTTGTCTCTTTTCAGCTCGTTGCTCCCCAAAGTGGAGGGGGGGCTGGAGAGGCCACAAAGAGGAGCCAAGGGGCCCCCAGGGCTTACTGAGGAGCAGTCAAGGAGGGAGAATGGGGGACATCTGTTCCCCAGGCTGCAGGCTTCAGGGACTAGACTGGGCCCTGGGGCGGGACTTCACAGCACCAGCATGCCGGCCTCCAGGACTAGGCTCCAGGGGGTCCTGGTGGGGGGCCGGGTGGATTGAGGAAGAGGTGGGTTCCAAGACCCCTGCACAGAGTGAGCCCCAGTCAGACCCTGGGATTTGTTGTGGGGGACATGAAAGCAGGGTAAGCCCCCAATGGCAGACAGAGCGTCCACCCCCCAGTTCCTTCTCTCCCCCTGTCTGCTGGAGGTCCTGGATGAGGCGAGAGGCCCCCATTTTACTGGAACTTTTGTTTTTCACCAAAATCAATGAGCCTCAGGTCTTGAGGGTCCTTAGAATCCCCCTGAAGAGCTGGGTAAGAAAGAAAGAGGCATGGGGCTGGGGCTACGGACCTGGGAGGCCATCTCTGCGCGCTGTCCCCCCAGGCCTGAGCCAGCTGGAAGCCCTTCCCTCCCCTTCTTCCACCCTCCCTCTCCCTACTCTCCAAGTTCCAAGAAAAGAGAGCCCCTCCCTGCAGGGCAGCCTACTTCCTGCCTCGGTCACCTGCAAACAGCTCAGATCCCTGTTCCGAATGAGGAAGCGGGGCGGCTCGGCCACTGGGGCGGCCGCCACCCACCCTGGGTCCGGGGCCCCTGACTCCACATCACTCCTAAATGTTGGGTCCTTCCCATCAACACCGAAGCCACCACGTCCCCTGAGGACGCCCTCCCTCTTGGCTCCCTTTCATCACAGCCACCCTCTTGAAAGAGCTGTCCCATCCCCACTTCCTCCTCACTGTTCATTCCTCAGTGCAGGAGCCTGTCACTGCCCGAAGGCAGATCTCGGCAGCACGGCGCCCAGCTCCCATCCTCTCCGGCCCTTCCTTTCCTCCCTGCAGGTCCTTCTGTGTGCCTGCATCTCTAGGCTGGAATTCTCTCTCCCAGAGTGGCGGAGGGCAGGGGAGGGGTTGGCGACAAGGGTACTAGCCTCAGAGTCCCTGGGTTCAAAGAGGCCTCCCTGCCTACCAGCTGGGTGGCCTGGGGCAAGTTCCTTCACACTCTGGGCCTCAGTTTCTTCTGCTGTAAAGAGGGGCCACCTCCCTGGCTGTGAAGATTTAGAAGAACATGCCCTTTGGTAGCCTGGCTGTCACAGGGCAGCCGCTTCGCAGAGGAACCAGAGGGAGCCCTGGTTCCGAGCCCTGCCTGGTGGGCCCCGCACTGCTGCTCTCTGACAGCAACGGGTCAGATAACCAAGGCCAAGGGTCGCAGGGGGCTGCAGGCAGTTGGGCTGATGGGAGAAGTTAGGATACACACTCTCCCACACCCCATGGTTACTCTTCCTGAACTTTGAGGGGCTCCGTCAATTGCAAGGAATACCATGTTTCTGTCCTCTGCTACCAGTGCCCCCAGGATATCCACCCCCCCACCCCCCCCAGCCGCCACAGTGAACCCCACTATGGGCATCTTCATCCAGAACTAGAGGCCCCTGGGGCATAAAGAGTGGAGGTTGGCAATTGATGGGTTAACTCCTGGTCTGGCTCCCGAAAGGGACTGCTTCTTAAGGCACCTCCCCCCTCTACTTCTGGCCTTTCTCTGGTCCCCAGAGCAGTCAGCACCCCTCCCCTCTTCCCAGTCCCCCTCCACTCTCTCTGATTGAAGGGGACAGAGGGCTCCCCCAGGTGGCCAAACATGCCAAGGCCAGGAGATGGGGAGTCTGCAAGGACCTGCTTCAAACCTTTCTCCCCTTCAGCCTCATGAATCTATCTGCCGGGTGAGACTAGGTGATCCGTGTGGGGTTCGGAAAATCAGGTCGCCTGCAGAGGCATTCATGTCTGAATGCGAGGGGCGATGCGCGCAGCCCAGGGCTGCCCGGTGCTCTGAGCCAGGCTGCAGGGAATTGCTGGCAGCAGTGCTGAACGCTGGTGGACGGAGGACTGTCTGCAGGACCTGGCCTGACACTGCCTGTGTCATGGGTCACAGGATGTAGAGCCATGGGGACAGGAAGCACAGCGCAGAGGCCCAGCTAGAAGCCAAAAACGCACCAGCACCAGTAATCACTGCCATCTATCACGTGTCTTCTGTGTGCCTGTCACCCTGTCCCAGGCGTTCCAGTCTTTGTTTACTTCTCCCAGCAACATAGGAAAGAGGCAGTGTTATAATCCCCATTTAGCAGATGAGGAAACTGAGGCTCAGTGAAATCAAATCCCTTGTCTAAAATCACACAGCTAGGTGAACCTGAATTTGAACTCAAACGTGTCCGACTCCAAACTCCTTCCTCTTACGCAAGCCTGCCAAAGCACAGGAAGGTGATCCGGCACAAGGACGAGGAGAGACAGGAGCATATGCGTGACATGCCCGTGAAGGAGACCCTTCGGGCCCCAGGGGCACACGCAGCAGGCGCTCAGCAGAAGGCCGTGGGATGACGACTGGCCAGCTGCAGGCACCGTGAACACACACGTGTGAGAGACAGGGAGAGGTAAACCGGCGGCCCTCCACGGTGCACGCCCAGGCCCCGACACCCGCTGACGCGCACAGATTGGGCACTGGTCCTTCTACAGCACGGACACCTGGACAGCAGGAAGTCCCAGCAACGGGCTGCAGCTCACCCTCGGCTCGTTGGCAGGCCGAGGCCCAGCCTTCTCAACCCAGGTGAGTTCTAGTGACGGCCACACACACGCAGAGACGCGTGGGCCCGACCACACGTTCCCCCCCACACATACATCTTCCGAAGACAGCCTGCCACCACCGGGTTCTGTGCAGACACGGCTGAACCCTGGGCGTCGTGGGCGCACAGCCCAGCTCACACGGACCAGCACACACACGCGGCTCTCAGAAGAGAAAGAAGGCCGAGTGGGCTGGGGGGCTGAGAATCCCTGCAGGCCCCTAGACATGTGGGGGCTGAGCCCTGGGGTCAGTGTCCGACCTCGGGGAGAAGTCTGCCCTGGAAACTGTAGTGTCCGGGCTTCAAATAACAATGCAGCACCTTCTAACTTCAATTTGATGTATGCAGAATTCTTTCTTTTCCGATGTCAAATCCTGAGTGAAACATGCAATAACAATTACGGCCTGGAAAAAAAAGAATGTCTCTCACTTTCCCAGGAAGGGCCTGGGATTGGGATTGTCTTCACTCTCCCATCTTAAAGGTTGGACCAAGGCCCGGAATGCCCATGATGGCCACCAGGGGGCGTGTGAGCATCGAATAATCCCTCCGGCGCAGCTGCTTCTCCCAAAACCTCATCCATCCATTCATTCCTCAGCATGTATTAAATCCCCAATCTGTGCCGGGTGATAGGACACAGAAAGGCCACAGGGCTGGGGAGGGGAGAGGACAAGAGCAATGGTTGGGACAAGTGAAGAGGCACGTACCAACGCTTCAGTGAGACTGGGGGTTAGTTGGGGGAAGGTGTTGGCAGGATGGGCTGGGTCAAAAATACCACCTAGAATGTACTGATCACCAGCTGTGTCCAAGCTCTTCTAGATTTTGATATGAATTAATTCATTTAATCATAACTGTATGCACTAGGTACTCGCTCCTATTATTCTGCTTTTATTGTGGGAACACAGTAAAGCAAGCATAGTGAGTTATTTACTTCAGAGTTGTCATAAAGATTAAATGGATCCATGATTATGTGCAAAGCACTCAGAACACTACCCAGTTGTTATCATCACCCCCATTCTACAGATGGGGAAATCAAGGCACAATTAGCAGCAGCGGCCTCGGGATTTAATTGCCAGCAGGCTGGTTCCGGAGTGTGGGCCTACCCAGTTAGTTACTAGCCACTCTGACAGATCCAATCAGAGGGCAGCGGGGAGCCACTGAAGAACGTTAGCTGAAAGGGACAAAACCTAGTTTGCATTTCATGCTGTCACCACGGTGCAGCTGTGACCAGAATGGCAGTGGAAGGGTAGAGAAGACAGATCGGAAAGACACTGAGGAAGCAGTGTGGAGGGTCTTGGTGATCAATTGCATGCCAGAGCTGGGGAAGGGAGGAGGCAGAAAACCCGTAGAAGGTGAGGCCAGTGAGAAGGTAGGAGCATGTGGGGCGTCAGAGGTGTGAGAAATCTGAGGGCCTCCAACCTGCCCTCTGGCCTTCACATGGGAGATGGCTTCAGCTCCACACCCCAGGGCTGAAGGAAAAGGAGAAGCAGCCCCCGGACCCCTCTGCCTGCCTGTCTTTCCTGGAGAACCTGGGGTGGTGTGAGGGCCAGGAACCCTAAACTCTGGTTCCCCTCTGTTCAGGGCCTGCGGGGCTCTGGGCTCCATGGGGATGGCACTGCGCTGGTCTCTCCCATCTTGCCTGGCACCCTGGCCCTTGCCCACTGGGGCAGGACCCAGGAGTCCCACCCAGCCTCTCTGGCTCTCCCCAGCACTGGGACAGAGTGATAATATCCCCTCCCCTCCCGCACACCCAGTGGAGGCTTCCGTCTCATAGAACCTCGTCTGCAGGATCACTTTTAACCCTCACGACTACCTGGCAGTAGGCCCTTATGATCTCAGTTTCACAGCTGTAGGAGTCACCTTCGGGCTAAGGGGCTTGCTCTGGGTCACACAGCTTGTGCCTGGACCAGCCCTCTGCCAGGGCTTTGCTGCAAATCATGGGCTCCTACCCACTCCACTCCCAGCACATCAGGCCCGTGGTGGCCATCTTGGGGAGATGGGGGCAGCTGTGCTCTGCAACGTGTCTCTGCAGAGCTGAGAATGGGACTGAGAGAGGGGCATGGTTTGGAGTCACCAGGGCACTTGAGCAGAACCAGGGTCTGTCCCAGCTAAGGGAACCAAGAGAGAAGGGGAACCAGCTGGGTGGGGCAAGGTCCTCCGAAGGGTGGGGGTGGGGTGGGACATGCCTGGGCAGGCAAGTGAGGACAAAGAGGACGCCAGCACACCTGGCAGCCCAGCAGCTGAACCCGCCAGCCCAGATTCAAAGCTGAGCTGAGGCTGTGATTGGTGGTCCGGGTCCCTTGCTCCACCCCTTCCATCTCACCTCCCAGGCACTGGGAAAGAGGGATGGAGTTGAGAAGGGTCCTCACTCGTCGTAAATCCTTAAGCACCAGCGGTGGCTTGGCTGGCAGAGAACTCAGTTAAGTCCCTCTCCGCCCCAAGCCCTGCAGGGTCCCTGTCTGGCATTCTGGCGTAGCAATCGGCCCCAGTGACTCCGAAAGTTGCCAGGCTTGAGTGGCCCGGGCCTCAGGTCATCCAACCACGCTTACTCTGGGATGTCCTTCAGCCCGCGCCCTCCTCCGCCCGTTACACCTTCAGCCAGTCCCCTCTGAGTGTCTCCTGTTCTCTGACCCCTCTCCTAGTCTAGCCACGAGGCCCTGGCCAGGCTCCCGGAAGGGGCCCTAGGTCCTTTCCACTTGGGCACCCTGGCCCTCTCATGCCCGGGAATCCTGCCATTCGGGCCTTCCCGCCCGGGCTCTGGGGCATCCCACGAGCAGCTGGGCCCGGGGCGGCGGTGGGGAGATTTGGGTGCACAGGTCGCCCGGTTCCACAGCGGGCCAGGAGAGGGGGGCTGGGCAGGAACCCGACTCCGGCCTGCGCCCCGCCCCGGGGGCAGATGGCGGGGGCGCGGGCGGGTCCTGGGCCGCCGTTTCGGGCTCGGGTTTCGGCCGTGAGGGGCGGGGCAGGCTCGAGCCCCCCCCCCCCGCTGAGGTCGCAGCCAATCATCGCCAGGCCGGGACTTCTAGCCGCCAATCACAGCCCGGCTCTGTTGCCCGGGCCCCATCACGTCCTTTGTTCCCTGTCACCCTGGCGGTCCTCGGCGCGGCTCCCACGGCCCCGCTCCCCGCCTCGGGTCCTGTGACTTCCGGCCCGTACGGACCGGGTCGTGTGCTTGCGATCGTGTACTTGGTGTGTGCACGCGCGAGTGTGCAGGGCCCTCCCCTCCCTGTCCCAGGGCGCTCGCGGCCCGCCGCCAGGCACAGGCCTGCCCGTCGCCTTGCACACTCGAGTGCCCGCCCCGGCCCCAGGACCCCGGAGGACCTAGTCAAAGCCCAAAAAAGCTCTTTTAAGAGGCTGAACTTTGAGCACCAGGACCCGGGCAGTGGCCCAGCTCAGGCCCCACCTTTCCTTCCTGGGCCGCGGTTTTCCTCGCTCTCTGGCGCTTCCTTGCCTTTGCTCAGGCTCTTTCCCGGCCGGCTGCCTTGCGGATACATCCTCCTAATGAAACCCGGTTTTTCCTTCCAGACCTACCTTGGGGGTTGCATCCTCTGTGACGCTCCTGGGGGTCACAGGGGCCTTCTCCCTCAGGTGTTCCCCCACCGCCACTCACCTAGCACGTGGTTTCTCTGGGCTGGGTTTGGGCACGTCAGCAGGCAGACCCTGAGGGCCTCAGTCACCCCAGCTCCTGGCAGAGTGTGAGACTCCATCACTGTCTACTCCAGAGGCACCAACAAGCCCTCATCCCAGACACTCTGGCGGTCACACAGCACCTTCAGGCCTAAACTCGGTTGCACCTGAGACAGGCTTGTTGACCCAGGTCTGTTACAGGATTAAAAGAGCTAAAACCTGTGAAGGACAGAGTGCGTGCCTGGTAAGGAGCCACGTGCCCACACAGGCCAAGGCCCCTGCCTCTTCCAAATTCCCAAATCCAGTGGACACTCCTCTTGCTGTCCCCTCCTGTGACCTCTGAGCATGCTCAGGATACTGTCCTCAGCCCCTTCTCCCCGTATTCCCCCCACTTCCCATGAGCTCACCTACTCCCAGACCTCCTATGCCCCACCCCCATCTGTCTCCCACACCCCCTGGAGACCTCCGCAAACACCCCTCCAGTATCTCACACCCAGTGTGTCTCAAGCTCAAGGTCCTCATCCTGCCACGCCAGCCTCTGTACCTGTAAAGGACTCACATCCTCATCATTGCCCAAGCCAAAGCCTGGGTGTCATCCTCACACCCCTTACTGGCCATCCACAGTGACCAAGTCTCCCAGATCTGGCTGCCCCGCACCCCCAGGGCCAGGGCCTTGGTCCACACGCTTCTGCTTTTTGCCTCCTCTCCTAATGGGCCTCCTTGCTCTCTGCCTCCACGGTCCGCAGGGCCTGCCGCTCACAAGGTTCCTTCTCCCATTGCCCTCTGCCGAGCATCCAGGCCCAACTCCTGGGTATAACCAGCAGGGCCTGGCCACCCAGGCTTGCCTGCCGCACGCATGCACGCACGCAGAATTCCTTCAGTTAAAGCCCTTGACACAGGCCAGGAGGTCTTTCCAGAGCCCCGGGTAGAAGGGATGCTAGGCCTTGGGGGGACCAGAGGAACAGTTAAGGCTGGGGAGCAGACTGGCTCAGCCAA
Source organism: Trachops cirrhosus (assembly GCA_028533065.1). Classification (NCBI taxonomy): domain Eukaryota; kingdom Metazoa; phylum Chordata; class Mammalia; order Chiroptera; family Phyllostomidae; genus Trachops; species Trachops cirrhosus. The sequence goes on along the minus strand of CM052541.1, from coordinate 4,311,550 downwards.
CAGGCTCAGCGGCTGGGCCCTGGCTCGGCACCTGCCCACTTGGCCCCGTTGCTCACCCTCTCTGGACCTCCTGTCCCATTGGGGCTTCACATCACCTCTTTGAAGGGTTAGAGGAGAACTTCAGACCCAGAGCCGAGAAAGGACAGGGACCACCTCCGCTCTCAGGTACTCCCCAGAACCCCAGCTTCTAAATCACCTGGGGGGACAGGCAGGACCTGGGTTGGTTGAGCCAGTTGGGAGGCACTGGGGAAGAGGGAAGGTGTGTGTGTGGGGGGGGCGGGGAGGCTGACAAAAGAGACCAGCTGCTGTTTGCACACAAACCCCAAGTTGATAATGAGTGGAGGGGCTGGGGTGGGGCGGGGCGGGGAAATATCTTGGCAGGAGCCTCTGAGCCGAAGAGCCTGCCCAGAATCCTCATGCCCCTCCCTCTGCCATCCCCCACTCTGGGCCCTTGCTACTCACACCCACCCATACATCTGCTCCTAGGACTGCGGCAGGGGAGGGCAGGAAGGGCCAGTCAGGCTGATCTGGTCCCCTCAGCCCAAGGCTCAGCTCCTCCCCTTCAGGCCACACACATCCTGAGAGCAGCCCAAGGGAAGCCCCCAGGAAGGGCCAGAGCCAAGGGGAGTCCGTGGGCATCAGAGGACCCGAGGCAGACTCAGGTTCTGAGCTCCTGGTCAGAATGAAGGCTCAGGGAGGGGCTCTGAGTGCCCGGAGCTCTGGAGAAGAGAGGGGGCTCCCAGATGTGAGCCCTGGAAGGGTCCTCTGCCCCTGGGGCAAAGGGGCATAACCACGGCTGGGGGGTAAGCCAGGAGGCTCCCATTAGCCCTTTGGCCCCCAGTAATATCAGGAGGGCCCCTGGGTGGCCCAGCAGATAGGATGAAGGTAAACAAGGCCATTAAGGAAGACTGCTGGGACCCTTGGTTTCAGGACTGGGAACGCCCACCACCTTTCGGTCGCCTTTGCCTGCAGGGTTATGGAAGGGCCTCCCTTGCTGTGGTCCCAGGGCCCCGCTCTGTCTAAACCATCTTCCCCCGCCCCCAGGGTCTGACTGGCCTGTTGGCATCTCCCCTGGGCACCCCGTGCCCACATCCAGCTCCTGCCATGTGGACTGTGGGTGCAGCCGACAGGCTGTGCCTGCTGCGACGAGACTGTGCTCCCACCGCTGCCATGTGCTAGCCTAGCAACCACTCCCAGGGGCCTGGAGAGGCAGCGTGGGGAGGGGTGGCAGTGCTCATGCTCCCCTCCGCCTGCTACCTCCTCTTTCCCTCCATGCTTGAGCTCCCTGCCAAACCTGCTCCAGAACGGGGGCAGCCCGGCACCGGGTTCCAAGGACGTGACGTGACTGTGGCATAGTGCACATCCCTGGGCCTTGGGCTTCCACGGGCCAGTCCCTAAGGAGCCAGGGGCCGAGCTGTGTGGGGTGCAGCAGAAAGGAAACCACTGAGCGGACCCTGAGGCCTGGGCTAGGGCCTGGTGGGGGTGAGGACCACTGTTCCCTTTGGTTTCCTTCCCACCTGTCCATTTCTCAAGGCCGGAATGGGAGGGCTGCAGCAGGAGGGAAGTGAGGGCGGTCCAGGGAGGTGGGACAGCTGGGCGAAGTCTCAGAGACGGGAATGCCAGGGGCACAGGAGCAGAGGTTCGCAGTGAGGAGGAGGCACTTGGCCAGGTGACAGAAGGGCTGTGATTACCCAGGAGAATGACGACTTCATCCTGGAGTCTGTGGGAGCCACGGAAGATGCTGAGCAAGGAGCATCTTCTTGCTGGACAGGGCAGCGGGGAGACCACAGCCACAGTCCAGTGAGAAGAGGCCGGGTGGATCTGCGTACAAGGGACCAGGGGCCTGGTGCAGAGATAACATCGGGGGTCCTGGGGTCAGGCAGGCCCGGGACCCAGTGCAGAGCTTGGCCCTCCCTGGGCCTCCGCTCCCCCCGGCTGTCAGTTGGGGGCGATTGGGTGTGTTGGGAGGGTTAGATGATATAATGCACACACAGCACTCCTGAAAGTGGACAGTTGTCACTAGTGGGAAGGAAGGGTGGCTTGAATGGAGTCACAGGGTGGCCTCCACATGGTCATAGTGCACTGTGGCTCGTGGCCTTTCCTGGGGGCTTTGGGGAGCAGTGGCATACATGAGGATGTGGATGGGGTCCCAGGGGGCCTGGCACAGCCGTGGCCGCACATCTGGGGTTCAGAAGTGCAGGACGTTTCCCCTGAGCCCAAGTGCAGCCTGAGCTGCACTTGTGCATCCCCTGCAGCCCAAGTGCATCCCCTGAGCGGGCGTGCGGGAGCCATGGCCTGTGGAGGGGAACCATCTTAGGATCTCCAGGGCCCCCCATGCAAGGTCTGGGTACCACCAGGAAAAAGGTGGGGCTGGGGCAAGAAGCCTGCATCCCAAAGGTCCTAGATGTGGTTTGACATAAAAAGGCCACTGGTGCCCTGGCTGGTGTGGCTCAGTGGATTGAGTGCCAGCCCCTGAACCAAAGGGTCACCAGTTCGATTCCCAGTCAGGGCATGTGCCTGGGTTGTGGGCCAGGTGAGCCAGTAGGTGGTGTGTGAGAGGCAACCACACGGTGATATTTCTCTCTCCCTCCCTTCCCCTCTCTCTAAAAATAAATAAATAAAATCTTTTTTTTAAGGCCATTGGTGTGCAGAGAAATAAAGCTGAATTTCTCCACTACCTGCCTGTCTTGTCGACCCTGAATGACCGTGTGTTCGAGGACACTTCCCCCGAGCTGGATTTCACAGGTGAGCATAGGACCCGCCTCAGCAGGGGGCACTGGGCCCTAAGGACGGAGAATGCCCACTGCGATCCCAAGGCCAGTGCCGAGGAGGCCAGTCCGTGCCACCCCGAGAGAGGACCAGGCTGGCTGGGGCCCAAGGCCTTGCCCAGCCCGCGTTCCCAGCCCGGGCCACAGAGGAGGCATTGATGGCTGCAGAGGTGCCGGAGGCCGCCGCAGCTGGCACACCACGGCTGGGCCTCGGGCGGGGCGGGATGGCCCCGCAGCCCTCGGGCCTCCCTCTGGGCTCCCGGTCCAGGGCTGAGCATCTGAGGTCAGTGCGGGTGCCCCATGCGTCCTCGTCCCGAGGTGCTTCTGTGCAGCCGGTGGGATGGCCTGGCTCGGTGCCTGCATACGCCCCGAAGGGAAAATCCCTAGGCCTTCCTTCCCGGGTGCTGGCAGGAGGCAGAGGGCCCCCCGTCCACCCTCAAACCCCACAACAGATGGTCTCTGCCCTGCCTGGACTCCTACAGTGACCCTCCACCACCAGGCAGTATTGGAGCACCTGTGCCTGCCCACCTTTCTGGCCTTGCTTTTCACCACTGGACTCCCAGTGGACCTTGTACTCGATCGGTTTGCCCTCAAGTTCCTCTCTGATTCTTCACTGTCTGTGTCATAAGCCCATCAGGCCACCCACATCCTCACCCACCTTGCCTACCTGACCAACTCTCGGGTTTTACCATCCCCCTAAGCCTCAGCTTAGGCTTGCCTCCTCCGTGGAGCCTTCCAGGATTTTCCCAGGACTTACTTAGGCCCTCCTGCACTCTCCTGGCATTTGGCAGGCACCTCCAGCATAGTTATCATCTTCATGGTCAGGGTAGATTATAACTGTTCACGTGCATATCTCCGTAGGGATGCAGCTCATTCAATATCTTCCTTTCTTTCTCTTCATAGGCACAGAGTAACATTACAGCAGCCAGTGGCCAACTCTGCCCCTCCTGGCCTCCAGCTGGAGCCCACGTGAGCTTTTCCCACCAGGGCCCGCTGGCCAGGTGCTTTCAGCTGAACAAATGCAGCTGTTGCAGCTGCCACAAGCCAAAGCCCAGCTCCATTCACACCCCACACACCTGAGGCCAGGCGGACAGGCGCGTGCACAGACACACATACTCACATTGACACACACCCAGACTTGCACACGCACCGACACACACTGATGCATGCTCACATGCACACAGATACCCACACACAGGTGCCCTTGGCACAGGCACAGACACGAGCATACACAGACCCACTCCCACTGAGGCACACAATCACAGATGTGTCCATACACTTGCACACATGGAACACACATGCACGCACAGGCACCTACCGGCACACACCCAGCCGGGCCTTGGGTGCTGGACCCGCAGCGGCACCGCCTTCCTCCCAGACCCCTCAGGCAGGCAGAGGGCGCCCGACGCTCCTTCCCTGCAGCCCGGCCCAGGAGGAAAGAACGAGCGGCCGCCTACCCTCCCAAACCAGGTTCCCTTTGTTCCCCTGCTCAGGAGGTGGCCACCAGGCCTGAGGACCACCCACCGAGGGTCCTCCAGGCCCCGTTTGGTCAGGCTTGTTCTGCCCGGGAGACCAGCATGGAGGGGCTGTTTGCGCAGCGAGGGGACCCAGGCTCCGGGCCCGCACCAGGCATGCAGGTGGTGCTCGTGGGGTCACTCGAGGCCCACGTGTGGGGCTCACAGGTTAGGGGCCTTGGTCGAGTGACCCACCCTTCTGAGCCTCACTTTTCTCCTCTGTAAAATGGACTTCCTCAACTGTCCCTGCCTCGCAGGTGGACACGCGGACGAACAGGGCAGCGCGTGCGGAGCGGGCTCGGGGCTGGGCACGCCGCGCGCCGAGCTTGGCTGTTGTCACTGCGGCGGTCACTGTGTGTTGGGCCCTTTCCTGGCTGAGTCTTTGGGTGGCGTTTGGACCCCAGCAGAGAGCCATTCAGTATGTGCTCACTAAACCCAGGGGCATGCACAGGACGGGGTCAGCCTGGAATGTCACACCTGTGCCATCGGCAAACAGCATGCACCAGAGAGCACTTGGCGAGATGCCAGCCCTTGTTTTCCAAGTGGTTTGTTTCTTAGGGACTGGAGTGTCTATTCCTGGTGGGGCTGAGCTCACGACCTGGCCACATGCCCTGGCTGAATGAGGTTCCTCCTTCTCGCAAGAGGGGAGGACTAGGCTGGTTCTCCCTGGCCACTTCCCCCATATTCCCTTCCCTGATGTCCCACCATAATTAGGCTCTTTGTGGCTCAGGAGGGGGTGTCTGTGGCTTCCTTCCACCCCCATACTCAGGCTGGCCCAGGGTGGGGGGTGTCTTCCCTCCCTCAGGGGCATCGCTGCCTCTCCTGAAGGCAGGTGGGGAGCCCGTGGTGGGGGTGGGCCCTCCTGCGCCCCGCTGCCCTGCCCCTGCTCAGCGGTCAGCTGTGCATGGGGCTCCGAGGGGCCTGGGCAGGCTGCTCTCATCATTAGCGGTCCGGCCTCACTCCAAGTGAATTAGCTGGTCCTCAGGGAACAAGCGCTGAGGCCTGCAGGCTCCTGGCACAGGCCAGTGATTCATTCACCACAGCCTCATCCCTGCCAGAGGCCAGCCGCTTCCCTGCCCCAAGCCCACTGGCCCGGTTGTCTGCTGGGAGCAGGAGGCTGGAGCCCGGAGTGGCCCTGGCTGCTCATCCATCTGCCCCTATCATCCTATTAATCAGGCTGCTCCCCGATCCCTCGGCCCCTCCCACATGCAGGTCTGGTGGCCCTGGATCCGCTCCTGGCCCTGCTTCTGCCAACCCGGCTGCCCTGCCAGGCTCTGTCTCCAGCTCCCTCGTCTCCTGGGCACCTCGAGTAACCCACGGGAGGCCCCCTCACCCTTTCCCCCTCCTTCTGTGCCTCCCTGCTCCCTTCAACAGAAGCCCTAGGATCCACTTAGCTAGTCTTGATGAAAAACAGAGGCCCTGCCCGTGCGCCGGAGGCTCCCGCTGACCGCCTGGGGCTGGTCCCTGCCAGTCTCGGGCGGGGTCTCAGCTCCTTGACGAAGGAGGGTGAGGAAGGCACCGTGGTCTGTGCCACACAGACCCCCGGGAGCCCACACACTTCCCTTCCATGACCCCCGCCTCCTTATTTTCACTTACTCAACAGGCGGTGTTGATGAATGAGTAAGTGAACAAATGAATGAACGTCCTTCCCCACAGCAAAAGTGACTTCTCTTCATCAACTCACGTGACTCACGGCAGCTCAGATCGCTGGGGCACATTTTGCTGTCAGAAGTTGGGAATTCTGGACCGGGCCTGTTGTCTAGGAGCCTCAGGGTCAGGTGGGGCTGGCCCCCGCCCCCAGGCTGGCTTTGGGGATTGGAGGCAGTCTATCTTGTTTGGGAGTGGGTGCAGAGATACCCCCCAAATGGCAGCTGCTGGAGGACTCCCCTCTGTGCTCCCTGGGGGGCCTCCCTCGCACATGTGTGTGCAGCGCCCCCAGAATTGTTCTATGATCAGTTGCCCTCAAATGGTCTCATCGTAAGGAACATCATCTGCAAAGCAGTTGACAGTTTACAAAGTGTAGCTCCTTCCTCGTCCCCTTCTCACCTTCACAGACAAACCCTGAGACTCAGAGAAGTCCCCCCTTTCACTAAGACCACACAGTGAGGAGGAGGCGGAGCCCACGGGGCCTGCTGGTCCCCAGCTCCAGGCAGGGGAGAGGCACAGGGAGGGAGCCTGGTGGGCGGCAGGGAGGCCGCCTGGGGTCTGATGTCCCAGGAGGCCAGGCAGGCCTTTCACCCAGCACCGGCCCCCGGGCCGGGCGCATGGCTGCCCGTGCGGGATTGCGTGCTCCCCGTGTGTGCAGGCATTCAGGCCGAGAGCCCATGGCCCTGGAGGGAGCTTCTGGAAGGATCACGCCTCCTAGGTGGGATGTGGGACTAGGCGAGTTCCGCAATCCCTTCCATTCTTAGGCACAGGTGGCTCAGACACTTGCAGAAAAAGACTGGGCCAGGTGAAGGGTTTCTGCTGGAACCGAGGGTCCATTGTCACCCAGACGAGCTGCACTCTTCACTGTTTGTCTGATTCGTTTGTTTTGTTGCTGCTGCTGCTTTGGTAAGAACACAGGGAGGTTCGCAGAGGTGCACCGGAGGCACAGTGCGGCGAGAATGGGGGATGGGGGCAGGGAGGAGCAATCAGCAGGGAAAGCCCAAGCCCACCACGAGCAGCATTTCTCTTCCTTGAAGGACCAGTTCAGAAGATGCCTCCTCTGGGAAGCCCTCCCTAACGGCTCAGGGGGAGCGCCTCTCTCTCCTCTGGTTCCTGCTGCTGTGACCCTCAACACACTTAGTGTGAACCTTCCTGACCGTTCCTGTTTCTCCCCTGGGTGTTGAGCTGGGCAGGGAGCTGCTGTGTGTGTGCATGCTTACATCTGGGAAGGTTTAACCGCCCCCCCACCCCCTCGAAAAGTACAGAGCAGAATGGAGCAAACACCCATGCACCTGCAGGCCCCACTTTGCGCTCCAGCCCCTAGACGGGGCGGGGGGGGGGGTGCTTGCCAGACTGCCGACATCACAGGCACATGCTCATGTCTGCACATGCACGAACACACATCTGGCCCCCACTCACGAAACACATCCCTGACATGGATAGTTGTTCATGGTTATACTTCCAACGCCCGTCCATCATCGAGATGTGGAAGGACCGGGAAGGGGCCTGTTCCAGAGAAGAAAGAAGCTGGGGCGTGGCTGCCGGTGCTGGCCCTGTGCCCATCTGCCGCTCTCACTCCATGCTTCTGTCTGGATGGGCAAGGCAGGCTTCCTCATCTGCGGGGAGCCCACAGGGAGCCAGCGGTTCTGGGGCTCCCTGGCTCTATTTCCAGGGTTTCGGGCTGCCCCACTGCTCTCCCCCCGCCTGTCCTGCTAGCCCCTCTGCCAGGTCTGACCAGCAGCAGCCAGGAGGCAGCAGGTGGTCCTGCTCCTGGATGACTCACCCTTGGGTGCAGCCAGTGGACAGATCCGGACTGAGGCCCCCTGGGGGGGACCTGAGGGCAGGGATCAGAGCCTTCAGCGCAGCACTGGGCGACCTCGGAGCCATCACCACTGATGGCACTGCCACAGGTTCTTGAAAAAACAGCAAGCATGAGCCTTGTATGCTGAGGAGGGAAATCACCACCAAGTCCTAATATTAAAAACTGCCAGCAAGTTCAAAGTTGTGGGTTGCTTCATCACTGAGATGTGAACCAACTGTCCTGGAAAAGCTCGATGCCCCCACATTCTGCGGAACGGTTCAGCTCTCTCCACCCAACCCCCAACTCAGGCCCCAGCCAACGTCGGCTGGGAGAGTGGGGGCAGCCACTCACAGGGCCGGGCCGGGGGCAAGGCCAGCGCCGGGCGGCCGGGCGGCGTGGGGCGACCTGTCTCCACACCACCTGCCTGCTGCTGGGGCCTCCGTTTCCTCTTCTGTAAAAGGGGAAACCTACCTGGATGGCTGTGAGGCTTAAATGGCACCACCTGTGAGAAAGTGCTTTCAGTATGGATGGCTCCAGCTTGTTTAATTAATTACCATTTTAGTTAATTTAGGCCTCAGTTCTAAAGTTTATAGAAATACTTAAAGGTCAACAATAAAATCACTGAAGAGCATGGACTGAGGGGAAAGAGGGTAGGAACCCGAGGAAGCCAGGGTTAGGGTTAGCCTCGCCCACCTGAGGTGTGTTCTGAAACCCAGAAGTACCTTCCAAGTGGGTGCTGAGCTTCCGGCAGCCCAGACAGAGAGGGAAATGGAATTAGTTTCAAGGTATGAAGGGTCTGGCCCTGGCCGGTGGGGCTCAGTTGAGCCTCATCCCGCAAAGTGAAAGGTCGCCGGTTCTACTCCCGGCCAGGGCACATACCTGGGTTGCGGGTTTGGTCCCCGGTTGGGGTGCATGCAAGAGGGAACTGATCGATGTTTCTGTCCTTCTCTTTCTCCCTCCCTTTCCTTCTCTCCCTCTAAAAATCAGAACACAGAGGTCTGGAAACAAAAATTCAACAAGTGATTCATGAGAAGTCTTAGGCAGTTGTTACCGAGTCCCGTTTTACAGTGAAGTCCGCTGGGGTTAATCTTGCCCAAGACCCAAACTCTAAGCCACAGATGCAGGTGTGACACGGTGTCTTCACAGGAGGACAGGAGAGGCTACCCAGAGTTTGTGCTCCTAACCATCAGGCCACACTGCCCGGATGTTGCAGAGGCCCAAGAGACATTGGTCCTGTGGGTCACTGTAAAAGGGACCTGGAGCCCTGGCAGGTCGGTCAGCTGGCTAGAGCAATGTCCCGGTACCCCAAGGTTGCAGGCTAGATCCTGGTCAGGGCCCGTACAAGTAGGAACCGATGAACGCATTGATAAGTGGGACAACAAACCGATGTCTCCTTCTCTCCCCCTCCCTCCCTCCCTCTCTCAGTCTCTCTAAAGTAAAAAGCATATACATGAAAAGGGACCTTGTGCAATGTCGTATTTCCACAGCCCAGAGCCAGGCCGTGGTAAATGGTTGCCTAGAGAAACATTCGAGGCAGATGTTACCAATTGTCTTCTGATCCGTGAAAAGCACAACAGAACACCCTGGGAGCTCCCGGTTTTTAGGAGGCTGACATTCTGGTGAGGCTTTAGCGACCAACAGACACAAAATGCCCCTCCCCGAAAGTCACCAGGTCCCACAAGAAAAATCTTGCCTCACAGCTGGAAGTCACTTATCTGGGAAGCTTTCTCCGTTGCCCCCCATAACCTGAGAGGCATCTGCAGGGGCAGGGCTGAGGGCCTCAGCTGGTGAAAATCAACTCCTTACCGATCCACGGGGGACTCCCGGGTCCTGTGCCGGCCTGGAGCGGGCTGGGCAGAGGCCGACGGTGATGGGCGGCTAATGCCCTGTGACTTCCCCTTCGAAAGCTGAGGCTGCACCTGCAGCTGCAGCTGGTGTGGGGCCCTGGAGCCAGGCCGCCTGGCTTCAAATCCCGGCTCTGCCTACGCCGGGCCTCAGTTTCCCCGTGGTAAGGTGGGGATACCAGCAAGCCTCACAGGATTGATGAGTTCACGTGTGTCGAGAACTCAGCGCAACGCCTGGCCCAGAGTTTGCTCAGTGAGGAGCCGCTGCCGTCCTCACGCGGCCTCTCTGCCTCTTGTGTGGAAATGTGCCGCGCTGTGGCTGTGGCGCCTGCGCCCCCGTGGGGCAGGCCTTCGGGGCTCTGGCGTGGGAGTGAGCACCCAGGTGCAAGGGCACACCTGGAATGTCTCTGCGTGGTCGGGCGAGCCAGGCTTCAGAAGTGCCCCTCCTCCCGCTGACACTCCCGCCGGCTCGTGCACACGCCTGGCGCGCCCCCGATCGAGCGGGAGCTGCCCAGGCTCTGACCCCTCCTCTCCCCTCACATCTCACCCTGACTCTCAGTGCTTGCCAAGCCCTACTTGCTCCAGGAAGTGCCCCCGACCTCTTTGGTCTGCACTGGTCTGGTAGGCTGGTGTCAGCCAGGGCCCCAGTCATTTGGTGAGAGGGACTGTGGGTGGCACGGAGCTGTGGCAGCCGGGGCCAAAGGGGCTCTGTTCTTGGTCAGGGGCCAGCCTGCTGGCAAATCAGGCTCTCGTGTTCGGTCCCAGCGTCTCCATCTGTACAATAAGGCTCCTGCCCATCCTCTCCATCTGCAGGAGGTCTTGCCGTATCTGTCTGAAGTGTGTTCAATTTTTCTCTGCTCCCCTGGCACGGAGCAGGTGTCAGCACCTCGGGGCGGGAGCTCAGTGGAATGTCCGGCCCCATTCCATCTGATTCAGAGCAATTGAACAGTTATTTGTACAAGGCACAGGGCCGCGCCAAGTGGGGACACAGCCAGACCTGCCCTGCGCCCCCGCTGCTCACGGCGTCTGCAGGGAGGTGGGCACTCACACCACCGTCCATGCCCAGAATGCCCTCCTTCCAAGGTGGGGGAGGTGAAGAAACTTGCTTAGAACCAGTGTCAATCAAGCCTAGGACCAGAGTCTCTAGTCCTTCGAGGGTGCCCTCCTATTGGTGGCCTGGTAAGGAAGAGAGAAAGCATGGGGCGCCCCGATATTGCCAGGGGACAGCCTTCCACGAAACTGAAAGCTTTAAGTCGCCAGAGAGCCTGGGGCTCTCGGCTAAAGGTGCTCCTCACCACTCGCCCCTCCCCGGTTGGACAGCTGCTCGCTTGCTAACCTCAATCACTCACCTCTCATTTCCCTGTCCCCTGGCCCTGCAGGTGTTGAGGACAACATACTTTCCATCGTGAATGCCCCTGAATCCGGGCTCAGCTTTGTTTAGTCCTAGCTGTGACTTCTGAAGAACATTCCAGAACATATTTTAGTATCCTGACGGTTTTAAAATTTTTTTTAAGTGTATTGATTTGAGATAGAGAGGAAGAGGGAAAAAACACCGATTCGCTGTTCCACTTATTGATGGGCTTTGCGTATGTGCCCGGACCGGGGACTGAACCCTTGACCTTGGCATAACAGGGTGATGCTCTAACCAACTGGGCTACCTGGCCGGGGCTCCTGGCAACCTTAATTGAGGAAATCTCCACCTTATCACATATGGCCCAAGAGGGGGTCTCAACACCACGTCTTGGCCAAGGCCTTGGCACCTCAGAGCGCGTGGCCCTGTGAGCAGCCCGGGGCAGAACCGAGGCAGCCGTGCTGTCCTCTCCCTGGGGGCTGGGCCGTATTCTTCCCTCCGTATAGCAAGTGGAAGAACTGGCACCTCGCCAGCAGCCGAGTGCACGGGGAGGTGTCTTCGAGGGAACACTCTCAAAGCACCTAAGTGGCAAGAGAGAGTGGCCTGGAGAAAGCTGCCAGAGCCAGTCATGTCGCAACTCAAGGCCTGGCCGGCACAGGCGGCACTTGGAAAGGTCTGACATCCTCTCAGGCTTTAAAGGCGGGGAGCTCGCCCTTCCCTAGAAAAGGTGCCTCCCCTCCCCTCCCCCCTTCCTTTCCCTTCCCTGGGAGGTTTGCATTCTAGGCTAATTACTATACCCCATTTTGAGATTTTCTTACAGAGTCGTCCAAGGGAGAGCTTCACTTTTTTTCCCTGTGAGAGTCTCAGAAAACTTCTTGGGGGAGAGAACATTTCTGAAAGGAGCCTGAGGGATCTCCTCCCCCAGTTCCAGAGACTCTTGCTCGCACCTGGATCTAGAAGCTAACAGATTCCCTGCTCACAGCCGGCACCGCCCGCAGCAGGCATCTCTGCCCGCAGCGCCTCCAGCCGGCCGGGAGGTTGCGGAGCTGCTGTCCCCGCACCGCCAGCTCGCTCTGTGATTTCTCGAGTCCTTCACTCCCTCTGCTCTGCCACGTGCGAACCCAGTGCCCGGGCTCCCCAGGGCGAAGAGAAGCAGAACCCAAGTGGGAGGCTGTTTTTGGACTGAGGGTCCCAGGACCCTTCTTCTTGGCAGTGGTTACAGATTTCTTCAGAAATGCCACTCTACCAGCCTGCGAATAAGAACTGGACAGTGTGACCTGCACGTCCCAGTGTGTCTGGGAGTTTTCTGGTCGTAGCCTTGGGAGCTCTTCGTCCCAAAACAACGTGGACAGTTGGTCACTCTGCCTGTACTCCCCTTTGGTGTGAGAGTGAGCAAATCCTAGCTGGGTGTGTGTTCACCAGCCCTTACACCTTCTCCCCCCCCCCCCCCCCCCCCGCAAACAAGACTGGGGGTGATGGGAAGATAGAAAAGACCCGTTTAAGATGAACCACGAGGAGAAACAAGGAAGCTTTGAGATGTCAGAGAAGCTGCCTCTCCTCAAATTCAAGCTTACCTGGGCACACGCACACAGACCCTCCTCAGCTGGGGCCCCACACGCACACAGACCCTCCTCAGCTGGGGCCCACTCGAGGCCCCTGTGTGCCGGGTCCCTCTGTTGGGCTGGGTGGAAGGCAGTGACAGGTGTAGAGGTGCCCAGTAAAATGCCTCCTGACAGTGACAGACAGGTATTTAACATTTCCCGGGGCGCACTGCTCTCTGGGGCAAGGTGACTGGGTGTGGCCCACACTCGGGCTCCCCAGCTGGCACCTTCACCTGCCACTGTGCTGCTGGCCCACGCACCCCAGTGGGTAACTAGAGCTTAAGCAAAACACCCACACAGCTAGAGCTAGGCAAATAGGCGCGCACACCCTGGGGTGGATGCAGGGAAGGGGGGCCTGGAAGTGGCACAGGAGGCGGAAGATTCCCGGGGACACCGCAGGGGGCACATGTGCAGGGAGGGAGTCCAGAACTGGCACCTTTGCACGGCGTGCTCAGGGGGTGGGCAGTTCACACACACCTCTCCCAGCCTTCTCTCCTTGTCTCCAATTAGGGCTCCAGTCTGGCATTAGTTTAGGGGCAGGCCCCGAATATCAAGAGATGTTCCCCACCCTCTCCCTGCCAGGCAGGAGCCTCTTGGAGCAGCCAGACCTGTGTGGGTACCAGGGCCTCTGGCACAGTTCCCTGGGAGGATGGGCAGGCCGGGGTGTGCTGCACCAGGGAGCAGGCGTGTGGGGGTGGCTCTGACACAGCCCGGCTGGGCTCGGCAGGGCGGGAGAGTGGAAAGGCCCCTGGCAGCTCCCCAGCCCCTTGTGCCTGGGCAAGGAAACCACAGCCTGAAACTCCTGGTTTCTGAAGGGCGGGAAGGCGGGAGTTTTTGAGGCCTCCTCCGTTCAGGCTGCCTCCCAGACTCTGTCATTCCTCTGAGGCCAGAAGGTCTGCCAAGGATGTCGGCACAGACTTCCAGAAAGTCAGCTGGGCTGGTGCCCTCATTTCCCACCTAACGCGGGAAGGATTTGCTGAAGACATTGTTCCTTTGCCCAGGGGTCCCACAAACACTGTGAAACCAGCCTACTTGGGTTCAGACAGCAGCTGGTAAATGGGGTCCTGAGAACACTGATGGTGTTCCTGGAGGCGCTAGACACTATGTTAAGCACTTTCTGAATATTAACCCCTTCAGCTCCCACCACACCCCTAGAAAGTAGGAACTCTTATTGTCATTTCAATTTTTAAAGGTGAGGAAATAACTTGTCCAAATTCACACAGCTAGCATGTGGCAGGGCTGGGATTTGAACCCAGGAAGTTCTTGGTCATTTGGGAATCAAGCAGAATTGTGAGACAACCATTTTGGAATAGGATGGAAATAATTTAGGAGTAAATGTTGCAAACTTGAGGACCTATAGGGCCAGGCAGGTGAAATGAATGTGTGACTCAGGCTGAGCATGGTGAGGCCTACGCTCCGATTGCAGAGCATGGAGGCAACCCATAGGTGTCCCTATGAAAATTCCCTAAACAAAACTTGCCTGAAGGCCATTTGGGGGCTAGCTTAGAACAGCGGTAACGTAAGCTCAGTGCACCTGGGGCTGTGAACAGACCCAGGCCAGGAAAATGCAGCCTCGCAGCCTAACCAGGGCATATCAGCTTATTCTGGAGAATGGTTTGAAAGGCCACAGAAGCAGCGAAGGGCAGAGACAGATCAGGGAGGAAGAGTGGGGAGTAGCCTGTTACTGTAAGAACAAGGCTCACGGTAGCCTAAGTCAAATGCCATACTCCTATGGCCAGGAGGAGGAGGTCCAAGGAGGCTGCTTCGGCTCATCTAACAACACAGATCCCTCCATTCTAGGATTTCAGCTTCAGCCTAGTCACCAATTCACTTGGTTGCTCCAAATTCCTTGCTATAATCCCTCGGTCTGCTTTTCTGACTTGGAGAGTCATATCCTATTAAAGGAGAAGTAATATAGTATTAGAGGCTGAGCCTATACATTTGCTGATTTTCAATTGGTTTTGACTACAAAAACATCAATTTCATATGATTCAGGCCTATAATTGTCCTACCTGCCTTGCAAGGTGCAGAGAATAAATGAAAATGCTTGAAGCCAAAGCCTCACTGCCTTGTAAATAGCAGGCACTCGGGGCTGCTTGGGGAATGTAAGTGCGATTCCACAACCAGGTGAGCAGAGACCTTTCTTACTTCTAGCCAAAGCCAGCTGCATGGAGAGAGGGTCAGGCAAAGCAGTTCTCTGAGGGAAATTCACATTCACCCAGCTCTTCCAGGATGCACCTTCACCACCCTTTCCCCTCCCATACGCATAATGGCTAGAATCCCGAACAGTCATGTCCACTTTTTAGCTGTGGACACAGAGAAGACTGCCCAAGGCCACTGTCCAGGCAGGGAAGATGACTCAATCACTCAGATGTGGCACCGACCAAGCTCACGCTGCATCAGGTTTTGAGGACTGCACAATCCCGTCGAGGGTAACCAGAGTTTAACGGACGCGCAGTAGGTAGAAGGCGCTGTCCTGCGCTATTTACGATGCCGCACAAACTTGTTGGAGAATGAGGCACGAAAAGGCGGGCGGGGGCGGGTGGGTGGTGGTGCTGGCGGCCATTGCGGCCAAGCAGCCCCTACCTTTTCTTAGGCGCAGGGCGGCCCCAGGCCCGCGTCTTAATATAGACAGCTGGCAAGGGTAGGTAGTGGACCGAACAAAGAGTTGGGACACGAGGTCTTCGGGGACACCGTTGTGAATCCCTTGGATTGGCGCGCGCCGCCCTGGGAAGAAACCCTCCTCCAGCAGGGATTCTTGGGCGGGGCCGGGAGCCAGCGGGCGCCCCCTCTGCTGCCGCTTACTAGGGCCGGGATGGTGACTGCCGGCCAGCGAGAGGTGGCGTGGTGTCCCCGCCCTGTCCAGCACCTGACCACGTTTCTACTGGCCAAAGAACAGGGCGTGCGGGCTTCGCTCCCCGCAAAAGACGATTCTATCGTCTTTTCCCCACCGGCCAAGGAGCAGGCCGGCTGATGTGATTGGGGATGCGGGACTGACGTGTGCGGGACAAGGTGATTGGGATTAGGCCCAGATCCGGCTAGCGCCCGGGCACTCCAAGCCTCTTCCCGTTCGGGCGGAGGAGTCGGAGGCCCGGGGAGGCAGCCGGGATGGTGCATGGTAAGCTCAGGGGGTCTTGCAGTGGGAATGGGGCCAGTTGGCCCCTGACCTAAGAAAATCAAAAAAGGGAGACTTCAGTATCTCCTCTCGCCAGACCTCAAGCCCCACTGCATTTGGCAACCGTGCCTCCAGCACGATCCCGGACTCCGGGTTTTCTCCATTCCTAGATCGGCCGCCCCAAGAGACAGACAGCTAAACTTGCCAATGGCAGGACGCAAAGCGTCAACTTTGTGTTCGCCCGCCACTCTCAGCCAATGTGCTCTGGTTTCTCGGGAGTCCCGCCTTCCGTGTCGGGCGCCCCCTGCTGGCAGCGCAGGGGTGAACGCTATCTGTCGCCATGTTGTGTGTGGCACAGGTATTTTTCTGGAACATATTTACACCTTTTCTAATCTTTCCTTCTACACAGCTGGCTTCTT
The DNA here is from genome assembly GCA_028533065.1 of Trachops cirrhosus. Taxonomy (NCBI): domain Eukaryota; kingdom Metazoa; phylum Chordata; class Mammalia; order Chiroptera; family Phyllostomidae; genus Trachops; species Trachops cirrhosus. The sequence continues at coordinate 4,295,490 of CM052541.1, read as the reverse complement.
AATTCGACAGCCAAGTGCGGTGGCGATATGGAGGATGGAGCCTACGGGTTTCCGATCGTCTGCGTGGGTTGGATCGACACGTCACGCCACACTAGCCGAGCCCAACGCCATCTTGAGTGTGGCGGCTTGATAGTTCCCTCCTCGGGGCTCCGCGTGGTCTCCTAAATCGCGCCCCAAACTTCAAAGAGCTCCCAAGGACTAGCCCAACTGGTCTAAGGAACGATTACTGTCCCCCCTGCAGTTCATGAGCCCCTTGTAGCCCCTTAAGTGGGGTGGGAGACGGGTACACTAGAAGGCCGATCGCTGGAAGTTCCCTGAGGCTGTCGCGACGGCAGTGACTGCTCGGGGCTGGCGCTATCCAGAAGCCTGGAGTGCGAAGCCCGCGGGTTGTCCTGCTTGAGGGTAGTAGCCCGCACCCACCCTCGAGGCCCCTCTAAGTATTAATCACCGAGTGAGTGTTCTTGGCACCGAGCCTGCTCGTCGGCTGGCTAAGGGGGCGCGCGCAGGGGCTAGTGGTGGGCAAAGGGGTGACGCCCCCAAAGACTCGGGGTCCCTGGGGCTGTGCAGAGGGGGTAAACGTGGTAAAGAGACGGTGCAGCCCGGGTGCGGGGGTCTCGGCCTCGCGCCCTCATCTCTCGTCGTGGGGCTTACGCCCACTTGCGCTGGGGCAATTCTTTGTCGAAGGAGCCCAGGCACGGAGGGGGGGGGCAAGCAGCTTCGCGGGCACCACGAAGGGCACCGCCCGGGGCGAGCGCAGCCCAGCACCCGGCCTTCCCCTCCCCCTCGCTGGCAGCCGTCGTGCGCACAGCCCTCCACCTCCTCTTCCCTCCCCCTCCTTCCCTGGAACCGCGGGGAGGGGTAAAGGGGGAGGTGCTGGGCGAGCAGCTTTGCCGCGCTTTGGCTTATTTGCGTCAGCAGCCCCAGCAAAACAGCGGCGAGAACGCGCGCCCTGAGTTCGCGCGCGCGCGCCCTTCCCCCACAGCATCGGCGCCGCTGAGACCCGGCAAACTTAGGCTGTGAATGACAGTGCGGCCGGCGACTGCGCAGCGCTTGACTCACCAAGGCACTGCCGCTTTAAGCACGCTTGCCCATTGTTCGGATTGCAGCCAATGAGCGAGCACCCGCTCCCAGACCTCAGCCAATAGCATTTGGGTAAGGGAGTCCGGGCACCGCCTACTAATCTATATTAAAGGTTCTGCCGCCGCGTGAGTTCCCCACTGGCTGCTCTGAAAAGCCATCTTTGCATTGTTCCTGTGTCTGCCTCTCAACTCGCTGCAGCCACCTCCGCCGCGCGCCTCCTCAGTCGCCGCGGACTCCGGCAGCATTTTCGCCAGAGTCCTCGAACTCTCGCTTTTTTTTTTTTTTAATCCGCTGCATAGGATCACCGGCGTGCCCACCATGTCAGACGCGGCCGTGGATACCAGCTCCGAGATCACCACCAAGGTGAGTTGGACGCCGCCCGCCCCTTCGGGGTCTGCGAGCTGTTGTCGCCGCAGTGGTGTTTGGCGCGCAGCGCCTGGACTTCGCTGAATCCGCTGTTGGCCTCTCCCGCGGGGAACCCGGCCTAGGCTCACAAGGGAGCCCACTCTTTGTGTATGTGCGGGGTGGGGGGCGGGAAGCGCCGCGGGCAAGCGTGATGCCCGTCGTGGAGTGGGCCGGGCACCGTCGAAGGTAGGGGGAGGGCGGGTGCGGGGGTTTAGGGGCTCCGGGGAAGACTGGTCTTTGGCTCCGGAAACTTGTTTGTGACTCGTCTGAACTGCGGCGGGAGGAGAGGGGCCCGGCTAGGGAGTCGTCCGCCCGCGGGGCGCATGGAAATAACTTTGAAACTCCAGCGCGTTTGGAATCGGAAGTGTTGGGGGGGGGCGCGTATGCGGGCCGGCTGCGGGAAGTGGCAGCTCCGCGGCGAGCGCCCGCCGGCGGCGCTGCTCTTTGTTTGGCGCCGGGCTGCCCTATTTCGCGCCTTGCAGTGGGTCCGAGGTTTATCTGCACGGACCGCTGATAAGGTGGTGTGGGCAGCGGGCGGGCCGGCCGCGACGTCGATTGTCTCCGTGGAGGTGTGAAGGTCCCTGTCTCCCTAGGTACTTGGGAAGGCGGGGGTGGGCGTCCTTCCGGGGGCAGTGCGCCGGGAACAGCCGCCCTGCTTAAATAATTCACCAGCGAAGCCGGGCTTGGCTGAGGAGAAAGCCCACGCGCCAGAGGGGAGGAAACAGAAAGTGAAGGAGCGGCGCGCTGGGGCGACGATGGGCGCCCCCCGCGGCTGCCCGGGAGCACAGTGTGCGCGGTCCCTCCGGGGGCGACGCAGGCGAACAAAAGCAGCGACCGCGGCCGGCCGGTTGTAGGGTCATGCTGGGTGCCGGGGGTTGTCGGAGTTCTGTACTAGGGGGTTCGTTGCCGTCCTAGGTTTTGAGGTCATGCGCATTTCTGCGCGCCGCGTCTGTCTCGCTGCCCGCCTGGGAGCATCTCCGCCCTTGGCGGGAGCGCGACACTTTAAATCAGACCTGAACCTGTTTTTTTATTTTCACCGTTCGGGCCTCGTCTGAGTCTCTGACGGGCACGAGTCACCTTGGCGTCTCCTTAACCCCAGTGCCCCTGGCGTCACCCCTGGCTCTCTCCCAGTGACCGCTTCCCCGGCGGACCGGAGCTTTCGATCCGGCTTCCCAGAGAGGTTCCCACCGACTCCCCTTTGGGCCCAGCGGGCGATTGGTTTGGGTGGGAAGATCGGCCCTCCCCAGTGGAGGCAGGCATACGCCTTGCTTTCCTCCGAGGTGATTTGCCGCTAGGAGCAATAAGTAGCCGCGTGGAGCGCTTCCCCGACGGCCTCGGGGCTACGCTACCGAAAAAGCCCAGCGGAATTCGGGGCAGCCTCCCGCGGGACTTTGCCCGCCAAATAGAGACGCAAGCCCGCTCTTATAGGCTCGCGGGGTGGGGGTTGTCGCGGGGGCTTCCGGAGCCGGGAAAGACTGGTGCGCACCTCTCTTGATCGGCGTGGCCAACGCAGCCCGCGGGCTACGGGTCTCCTGGGTCAGGGGCGCACTCGGCGGCCCCGGGCCACGTGCTCCGCGCGCGCGGTGCGTGCGGAGGCCCGCGCGCAAAGCTCGCCGGGCGGGGGCTGCGCGCCTGCGCGTTGCGACCTCCCCGCCCCCACCTGCTCCCTGGGGCTTCGGCCGCCAGGGGGCGGGAGCGGGCGGCGCCGGGGTCCGTGTTGGGCGGGCCGGTGCAAACCGGGCCGACAGGTGCCCCGAGGCTGTTTTCTGGATGGCGCCCGGGGCCTCTCGTTACTTGACTGTTGGCTGCAGGCCCAGCCGCACCAGGTGGAAAAAGTTACGGGGCTTCAGGGCGCCCGCAGCGGCGCTGCCCTTTGGAATGCCAGCCCTGGGAGGTGTGCGGGAGGGTGGTGAGGCATTTCGGGCGAGGGTAAGCATTACCTGAGGCCGCACCTATTTGCAGGCATCGGTCTGTGGCCCCCTGGGACAGCCGTCTGATATGGGGAGATTGGGAGGGGCTCCGGGTTTTTTCAAAGGCCGAATCCTCTCTCTAGGTCCTAGACTGTCGTGGGTTTGGGCTGGAGCTCAGCTGAGAGGACTGGGTGGTGAAGTGGCCTTCCCAGTTCTGCCTCCCTCCCCCTCTTCCGCGGCTAGTCCGCCCACGGGAGTTCTCCCGCAGTGTCAGGGTCCTTCCTCCTTCACCTTATTTATGGCACATGTCTGCTGCCTTCCCAGAAGGACTTGTGAGAGGCGGAGCTCCCTCTGGTTGGAAACAAGTCTGACGGGTGTGTGCGTGAGTGAAGTGTCCCCGGGCTTGTCGGCCCAGTCGGACGGGTTTGGGGCTGTGCTGCCACATGGCCTTTTTCTCTAACGGCTGGGCTATCAAACAGTAACCTGACAACAGACACAATCCGTATCGGTGGCCTTTCCTTCCACCAGTTCCACGTGTATCACGCAGCGCTTTTGACTTAGGACATTCAGTGAGCACCGCATATGTACCTGTAGTCCTGGGCCCCTTGGCCAGTCCTGGGTTGCTTAAAAGCTTACTGGTTCCTCCTTCCGTTTTGAAGGACTTAAAGGAGAAGAAGGAAGTTGTGGAGGAGGCAGAGAATGGAAGAGATGCACCTGCTAATGGCAACGCTGTGAGTGTCAACCTTGCTCATGACTCCCTAGCAGCTCTTGGCCAAGAAGTTCTCTTCCCGGGATGACTTTGGGCTCAACTTAGGCCAGGCCACGGGAGCAGATTGGGAGATTTGTGTCAAGGTCCTGGTGGAGCTTCAGGAGTCGGAGGCTGCAGTAGAGCATCGGGCAGGGTTTGGGGTAAGGGGTGGGGGCAGGAGTGATGCTCCGTCCTTGGTAATAACCTGGTAAATGTTTTCTGTCGAGGAGAATGAGGAAAATGGGGAGCAGGAGGCTGACAATGAGGTAGATGAAGAAGAGGAAGAAGGAGGGGAGGAGGAGGAAGAGGAGGAGGAAGGTGATGGTGAGTAGCTTTGTCTGTCCCCCCTTGTGAAATATCTGCCTGGCCTCCCACAAGGGTGGGGAGAGTTGGGGGCTCCCAGGGTGGGGGCCAGCAGACCACCTGCAGCTAAACAGGGCTTGTCCCCGTGGAGCCAGGGCCTGCCTTGTTTCAGGCAGCATTGCAAAGCTGTGCCGTGCACACTGCTACTGGGATGGGGCGCGCCCACCGGTCTGTGGGTCTGGCCTCTCTAGGTGTAGATGCTTGGGCCCTTGGGTCACACTCCCACCCGAAAACAAGTGTCCACATGGGTGGTGTGGATCACCCCAGTTGCCCTTTGTCAGACAGCGGAGACAGATCCAGCGGCACGCCACCCTGGCAGATCTTGTTGCTGGGAGGTTTCTCTAAGGAACTGCAGGCCCAGTTCTCCTGCTCCTTCCCCTCCAGGTTCTGGCTGCCACTGGGTGGGGGTGGTGCCAGGACCCTTCCTGATTGGCTGAGGATAGCAGGGTCATTTACCTGGGATCTGATTCTCCAGGTGAGGAGGAGGATGGAGATGAAGATGAGGAGGCTGAGGCAGCTACGGGCAAACGGGCAGCTGAAGATGACGAGGTGGGTTCTGGCTTGAGGGGCAGAAGGGCTGGGGTCTGAGTGAGGCACTGAGGCTGGAGGGGCCGACAGGACTGCATTTTGAGTTGCCGAATGCCTCCCCAAGCTGCCAGGACCGCGAGCTGGGGCTCAGGCAGTTGGCGGGCAAGCCCAGTGGGTTGGAGGGGCCTTGACAGTATTTTTCCTGCCTAGGATGACGATGTTGACACCAAGAAGCAGAAGACCGATGAGGATGACTAGACAGCAAAAAAGGAAAAGTTAAACTTAAAAAAGGCCGCCGTGACCTATTCACCCTCCACTTCCCGTCTCAGAATCTAAACGTGGTCACCTTCGAGTAGAGAGTCCCGCCCGCCCACCGCAGGCAGCGCCACCCGCAGATGACATGCGCTCTGCACACCCAACCAAAACCACAACGTGAATTTGCAACAGGGGAGGAAAAAACCAAAACTTCCAAGGCCCTGCTTTTTTTCTTAAAAGTACTTTAAAAAGGAAAATTTGTTTGTATTTTTTATTTACATTTTATATTTTTGTACATATTGTTAGGGGGTCAGCCATTTTTAATGATCTCGGGATGACCAAACCAGCCTTCGGAGCGTCCTCTGTCCTACTTCCGACTTTACTTGTGGTGTGACCATGTTCATTATAATCTCAAAGGAGAAAAAAAACCTTGTAAAAAAAGCAAAAACAACAACAAAAAAACAATCTTATTCCGAGCATTCCAGTAACTTTTTGTGTATGTACTTAGCTGTACTATAAGTAGTTGGTTTGTATGAGATGGTTAAAAAGGCCAAAGATAAAAGGTTGCTTTTTTTCCTTTTTTTGTCTATGAAGTTGCTGTTTATTTTTTTTGGCCTGTTTGATGTATGTGTGAAACAATGTTGTCCAACAATAAACCGGAATTTTATTTTGCTGAGTTGTTCTAACAAAGCTGTCTCAAGCCTGTTTTTTTCTATTTTGGTTTCTTGAAACTTGGGGAGAGGGCAGTGAGATAGAGGGGATGGTTGAGCTCAGCGCCCGCTCTTTCCTGGGCAGGGACTGGGTTGAAGAGACCAGTTTGGGAAGAGATGGGTGTGCCCTTCGGGCAGCAGGGTCCAGGCGGGGGGCCAACTGGGGAGCCGCATGCCAGCTTGGTCTCCTGCTGTATCAAGAACCTTTTCCTGGGATCACATTGAATGGCAAGTGAACCTGGGTGCCCTGGAAGGTGTCTACAGCCTCTGGCACGGGAGGAACAAGTCAGGTGTGTGGCTCCGCGCTCTGGATGCAGCCTCTCAACGGGCCAGTGGCCCTTACCCGCGCAGGCTTCCCGGGATTAGCTGTCCAAGGAAGAGCTAATGGAGTGGCGCCCCCTGGTGGTGGTACGAGCCACTGTCCCTTAGGAGTTTTCAGGGCAATGATGGCAGCCTTGCCCTCATTCTCGAAGCTCTCACCTTCTTGGAGAAACAAGTAGCTGGGTTATCTGGCAGCCCTCCTGCCCCTTGAGCATAGTTAGAGCTGATAGGTGGGCTGTTTTGACTAACTGGAGGAAGTGTGACCTCAAGCTCTGGCCCTCGAGAGGTGATGGTTAGAGCCCACTAAACTTCGTGGTCCACAGAATCTCCCCTGTGAACATCATCCGGAAGGGCTAACAGCCCAGCTGTGGTAGTTTGGGGAGTGGGCTGGTTTCAAGGTGGAGAGTGTACAGGACCGACTGCAGGAGGGTCGAAAGGTGTGGACCCTGCTCCTACCTGGTGCCACACATGACCTGGGTAACCCTAGGCCTCCCTTGTTCCCTGAATAGTCTTAAATCTGGTGTCACTGTTCCAAGTGAGATACATGGATGCAAGGGAAGGGGGAGTGGGAGGGGGTCAGACACTCAAACGGGAGCTGTGAATTTGAAGGGGTGGTTGTGGACAAAGGGTAAAAAGCCTGCAAACTCCCTACCACCCTTCCCCCCAACACTGGCCATGTGGGTGTTGCTTTTCTCACTTCGGAGCTGACTGTGGTGGCCACTGACTGCGGTGGCCACGCACTGCCTTACCACAAGAGCCCCTGGGACCTCAGCCCCCGACAGGAGACATGGTGGGGTATTTCATCCACACTGCCCCGCCCCGGGGTGAGGGGCAAATGTTACCAATGGGAGGCATCTATCTGCAGCTCCTTAAGAACAATCTACCATCCTGAGCCACAGACAAGGGAACCTGACTGCAGGGGAGGGCTTCCCTGAGGAGGCCTCCTCGAGGCCGAGACTGGAAGGGCCCCAAGGATGAAAGGAGATGGGAAGGCGCATGGGGAGGAGCAGGACGTGGGCAGGCCGCATGCTGGAGGGAGCAGAGGGCTCCAAGGGCGCGCGTGGGCAAAGGGGGTGGTGGGGCAGGCACATCCTGTGGGCATTACAGTGGTAGGATCAGGGAAAGCCAGGGAGGGATTTTAAGCAGGAAAACTCCCTGGAAAGCAGTGATGTGACATCTGCAGAGGCCAGGGGGGCCTGGGCTGAGGGGAGGTGCTGGGAGGGAGAGCAGTGGACACATTTAAGACACCACATGGGATACAGCATCGAGATTCAGGGGTTGATTGGATACGGGAGGCAGTTCCCATGGAGGATACCCCAGGCTCTGGCCTGAGCCCTTGGGCACAAGGAGCCGTTTACCACAGGGTGGGGCCGGAAGTGAAGGTCTGGAGCCGCATCAAGGCCTCGCTGCGCTTGCGGTAGACTGTGTCAGAGGCTGTTGGGTGCGCAGGTCTGGAGGGCAGGAGAGAGGCCTCGGCTTCAGCAGAGTGATGGAGGCCGAGGCGTGGATAAAGCGAGCCAGGGCAAGGGCGAAGCTGGGCGCTGTCCCTCCCAGGAAATGAAGCCTCTGAGACCAGGAGCCCCCTGGCTCTACCTACACTGTGCCTCGCCTCCCTCGCTCACCAGCCACATCAGCCTCCTTGCGTCTGCCGCAAACTTGGGCCTCCCTGCACTTGATGTTCCTGCCACAGGAATGTGTGACTCCAAGACTTCTCATGGCTTGCTCCGTGTCAGGTTCCAGCGCCAACGTTATCTTCCCTTCTTCCCGTTTGCCTTTCCCAGGACCCCCGTCTAAGAAGCCCTTCCCCAGTGCTCACCCTCGCCCCCAGAACAATTCTCACAATGTGAGCTTATAGTCACCTGCTTGTGTGTGTTTTGCCTGTCCCCCACCGAGGTCAGGGGCCCCTTCTTATTTACCACATTTCCCTGCACGTGCTAAGTATTCTGTCCATTCCATTCGTTTGTTCATTCATTAGTTCACATATGTACTGATCGCTTTCTGTGCCAGACGCTGTTACAGGCTCCAGAGACACAGAAAAGAGCAAGAGAGACAAGGCCCGTCGTCCTTACCTGGCTGGTGGGACACCACGTGCAGCCCGTTCCACACCTGTCTCCACTTTCGTGGTTTCTGCCGGATGCCTGCATTCTGGGAAGGTCTTGTCCTTCACAGGGTCTAAAGCTTAGCTGTCCTCACTGGGCTGCTCAGGCCCCAGGACGCCTGTCCCCCCCATTGAGCTGTCCCCAAACTGCTGGCAGGGTCAGGGTTAGGTCAAGGCTTTGGTAGGAGAAACCCTCTGACCCTGTGTGCCCACCTTACACCCCTGCACAGGCTGGGCAGCTGGCGCTTGAGGCAAGACCGGCCAGCTGCTCCCTGTGCAGCTGCCCAGGGCAGCACAGTCTCGCAGACGTTCCCAAGGCCTAGGGCCCCGGTGGGGGGGAGGGGTCCTAACACAGAAGGGGCTAGAAAGGCCATATAGCAGGCAACACCTGGAGCTGGGATCAGGTCTAACTCGCCCTGCTCAGAACCACGATCCTCTCAGAAAAGAAGTGAGAAGCAGCCCCATGCAGAACGGACACGGCAGTTAATGTGGGGCAAGTAGCTATACCTTGCTGAGCCCTAATCCTCCTCCGCACAATGAGAACAATAGCATGAGGCGAGTCAGGGCCTGGCACTGCCTCTCTTGGGGTCCCATGTCTGCACTGAGCTCCCTGCACCCTTTGTCCCAGCTATACCCCCTCATTCCATCAAAAGTTTGGCCTGAAACAGCCCATGCTCCCTTCAGCTGAACTACTTTTCTGTATTCCTCACCTGGCGTACAGTTAACCCCTGCCTGGGGGCCTCTTCTCAAGGCCCAGGGTCGCCTCCATTCTCTTTACTCCCGAAGTCCCTTCCAAGTGCAAGGACAGGAACCCAAGGAGCCCAAGTTGGAAGATTCACGAGAGATGGGCGCCCTCTGGTGGCCACAGAGGAGCTGCAGGGGGCTCTCGTGGGTTCTGCTCAGTCCAGGAGAGCCCTTTAGTGGGTCCACGCCCAGGGTCAGCCACAGCCACCACTACCCCCCACAACAAGACCTTCCTCCCTCTCTATTGCTGGAACTGCAGTAGACATGACAGTCAGCGGTCATTCCCCAAGCCTTCCCTCTGGGAAGCTGATGGCCCAATCCAGGGACCTGGTCCTTTCCCGGGACAGCTGAGGCCTTCCCAGAGCTGAGGCCAGGGTGGGCTCCACCGAGGTCACTGGCCATGCCTGGGTCTTGCCCCCGGGGCTCCTCTTACTTAGCTTCATTCAATTGCTGGGTGCGCACAGCATCCTCCTTGGGCAGGCCCACCTCTTAGTCATCTCTGGACCCTGTCGTGGGACTCCTCACAGGCTTGGCATCAAATGCATCCCCGTATTGGGTGGGTGGGCTTCTTATTAATTTCCCGCTTCCGGGGTCTGCCGAAATCACAATCATGGGCTTTTTTTATTTTTATTAAAGGTTTTATTTATTTATTTTTAGAGAGGGGGGCAGGGAGAGAGAGAAACATCAGTGTGTGAGAGAGACAGGGATCTGTTGCCTCTCTCGCTTGCCCCCAACTGGGGAGGCACGTGCCCTGACTGGGAATCAAACCAGCGACCTGTTGGTTCACAGGCCGGCGCTCAGTCCACTGAGCTACACCACCCAGAGCAAACACGGGCATTTTTTAGATGTGGCATTCCCAGTGGCCAGAGGCAAGGTCTTCCTCAGCAAGTGACTGTGCACCTCCTCCCAAACCCACAACTGAGGTTCCAGAATTCTGTGCCTCGGCGATGCCGTTGGGCCTGGGAAGGTGTGAGGATCACGACGGTCATAACACCAGTTCAGTATCATAAAGAGTCTGCTTTTACGTGAATGTAAACCCTCCAAGAAAAACTGGTTCTGACCTTAGCCTAATTGTACCCAATGAATGGTAGCTTGCTGCTGAACGTCAGCCAGTTACAAGCTGGCAGACATCTGCAGGAAGAAATGATTTGCACTCCAATCCTTACCCAGGGCCGGGCCCCGAGTAAATGATATGTATAGCCAACAGTGCACCACGAAAGAAAACAAATGACCATTATCACCTCCTGTAATAACATAACACAGTAAAACAGAATCCCAAGTTCTCCACCCAGTTAGAACCGACTGATCACACAGCACCATCACCTAGGGTGCCCTGGGCACCATAAGATATTCAGATAGCATACCGTTTAGCTCAAATGCACATACATTAGCCCCAAATGAAAATAATAATTATAATACAAGTTAAAGATTCAACTGACAATAATTTTGCTTATCCTTTTATAATCGAAAAGAGCTACTTGGGGGATGATTTGAATAAATCAAGTCCCTTAAAAAGCCATTCTAAGAAACCTAAGTAAATGTCTCTTTTCTTGAATATATTTCCTTTAATAAGTACAAGAATTCAAAAGTATTCTGTGGAACCAAGAGCTGCTGAGAATTCAGAAGTGGGTGGTCAGTACCTGTTTGTTGTGGCCAGAGATGGTGATGTATGTTTCTAAAGGCGTATTTTGAAACTAAGGGCTTACTGGAGGTCCCTAAATGTTCTTTGTTCACTACATCCTTCCTGTCTCTGTAATTTTTCCAGCTGCTAATTATTTAGGCCAAATAAATAACTAATAATTCCCTTCATTAACTAGTTAGGACCAAGTGACTAAGTATGTCCTAACAGTGGCAGCCATGTTATTTTTTGGGGCCATGTAAATTGAGAGAAAATATATTTTTATTTCACTTATAATCACAATGACCTCCTAATGGGGTGTGTGCCTGCTGGGCATAGCACAGCTGCCAAAACCCTGGGATCAGATTGTGCACCACCAGCCTCATTTCCTGTTCACTCTGATGTTTGAAGAGTACTTGCTTCTTATCACCAAGACCTTCAAACACCTGGTTTTCCAAAGATACCTCACTAAAAAGAATGTAGTGCATTCTACTGTTGAAACTGAGCCCTGGCTGGTGTGGCTCAGTAGATTGGGTGCTGGCCTGAGAAGCAAAAGGCCGCTGGTTCAATTCCCAGTCAGGGCACATGCCTGGGTTGCAGGCTGGGTCCCCAGTAGGGGGTGTGCAAGAGGCAACCACACACTGATGTTTCTCTCCCTCTCTTTCCCTCTAAAAAAATCTTTAAAAAAATTGAACTATTTTGAGCTAATAGTGTAAGCAGTGTGACACAGCTGTCCTGTATCACTGTATTTCCTTTGAAAATTGTAAGACCCTACAGCCCCCTGTAACTTTGCTGCAGAGCCTTGGGGTGCCTTGATGCACAGTTTGGGAACCACATGTATTCTCCAAATCTCTACTTCTCCCTCCACTCCATTCTACCCCACAGTTTATTCAAAGCTAGAGTCGAAGCCGCTCGGTTTCAGACCAGATAAAAGCACCAAAAAGAACGAAGCCAGAGGATGTCTTCACTCTGAGGACCATTTTGACGGCATTTTGAAAGTCACAAAACAATTACCAGGTCACGAAGACAGAACTCTAAAAATAAACTTGACAATGCAGAGGACTTGGCCAACAGAGGTGCCTCTTGGGACTCTCTCTGGTTGTGAAGGACAAGTCAGAAGGGAAGGAACTGCGGAGGGGGCAGTGGGGACAGAGGACAGTGGGGGACATGTTTACAAACCAAGTCACTACTGCATTGTGGGGCAGCTCATCCTTCTCCCCCTTCCCAAGTTCTCATCTCTCCCCCGCACCTGGGCACGTTTCCATCCACCCCTCTCACCCAGGGCTGGGGGGTAAAGGATAGCAAGGACCTCACGTCTTCGTCCTGCTTCCTCCCCCTTTCTCCTCTCTGTCCTACACCAGGCTGGAAGGGGCCGGCCTTTCCTGCCACACTGTGGGCTCTTTGTGGAAAACTAGACCATCAAGTGTACACACCTGGTGCGGGCTTTATAAAAAAATAATTTCTTTAATGTATTGATTTGCCATCCCTGGGTCTTGCCTGGCAGGAGTGGGGAGAGAGAGAGAGAGAGAGAGAGAGAGAGAGAGAGAGAGAGAGAGAGAGATATCTATCTATTCTACTTATTGACACATTTATTGGTTGATTCTTGTATGTGCCCTGATGGAGGACCGAACCTGCAACCTTGGTGTATCAGAACACTCTAACCGGCTGAGCTACCCAGCCAGGGCCTGGTTCTTGCCTTCCTGATGATAGTTTAAAAGATTTAAAACATCTTTTCTAGTAGAGCCTGGGTTTCCAGGCTGTTGGCTCGCTGGGGACTGGTCAGCCCTGCTTGGGTGGTCAAAAGCTGAACGCTGACACCTTTCCGTGTCTTCGCCCGCTCCCTCCAGACTGATGCTGCCCCGCCCCGCCCTCTGCAGAGCACTGGCTACTGTCTGAAATTACCTGCTTGCTGTCTGCTCTCATTAGAATCTAACGGTAGGACATTCATCTTGTCCAGGAAATATCTCCTGTCCTCTGGCCTTGAGTCTTACTACTGTGGAAACCAAAAAACTTTTAATTGTTGGTATTTTGTAAAGGACAGTGAAGGCTACTTGTAGCTCAGAGGCAAGTTCCTAAAACAAGGATCCTTTAAAATTTTCTCTCTTACCTCGGACTTGAACGCACCACAGACATAATAATCACTTCTCTCCCAAACGGACTTCCGCTGGCCATGGTTTTTAAAGCCTCCCAGCATCCCAGCTCATCCCAGGTGCTTCCCCAGGTTCTCCAGTCAACTTCTGGGAGAGCCTTCTTTATTTTGTAACTTATTCTGTCACTTAGGAATAAGAGTCTCTACCAACTTAGAATGTCTACCCTTTCTGGAAACCTCTTAAGCAAATGAGCATTATGAAGGAATGGAAAGCGTTAAAAACAGCAACAAACCCACAGGTGAAGGATGTGTGTGTGTTGTGAAGGAGACCACTAGCTGTCCTGTCCGAAAGACAAGGCTGAGCCCACAGGTTGTGTTCAGTGAGATTTACACTCTTGGCAAGCGAGCACCGACGCACTCCGGAACCGCACGCTCGATCGGCCGACCTCCGGAGGAACACGGAGCGGTGAGCCCCGTAGACGTCTTTTTCTTGTCATGGAGCCAGGTTCACGGTCCAGAGAAAGGAGAGATAAAAGCAGCACCAAGTTAAAGACTGTAGGAATATTTTAATTCGTATGTTTCAATTCATTACATAATAATATCACAGTCTATTTTACAAGTTAAATGTATGAGAATGTATGAAATAGAAACGGTAGGAAAAGACTAAACATGGATCAAGAACATGAATTTCCCGAAGCCGGGGCCAGAGGAAGCTCTGTCTCCTGCAGGCCCCGCGGAGGAGGCAGGGAGGAGACGGGAAGAGCGCCGGCTCCGGTGTGTGTCTGTCCCGTGTTTACCCTGGGATGGAGTCGAGGCGCGCCCTCTGCCCTGGTCTGAGGTGGGGGTTGAGCCTGGCCAACGAAGATGGCAGCTTGAGGGAAGAAAGCCATCCGGTCACCCACACAGCGCTGGTCCCCTGGTGGCCACAGGTAGGTTTGTCGTCGAGGGAGTTAGGGGTGGACGTGTCAAAATTAAATGTGTGGAGGAAAAAAGTAAACAGTTTCCTCCTTCCCCCCCAAAACCCAAATTCTTGAAATGCACATACATTCTTCTCTCAAACGTAGAACAGTCTCACTCTGGATGTGCTTACAAGGAGATCGTCGTCAAAAAACTTTGTCTCTATGATAACATTCCCACTATAAGTAAGAAGAGAAGGCAAGAGTGCTGTGTTAAGCGACAGATTTCATTTCCACCAAATGGTTTCAATCTGGGCCCACGGACATACACCCACCCAGAACCTTGGCCTGGGGACATTAAAATCTGTGTCTATAATGTGGTTAGAAGCCTAATATGACATCTAACTTATGTGACTACGTTTGTCCTTCTTGAGTTTGGAAGTCAGAAGACAGAGCACGTCTTAATCCTTGATACACTTAAGGTCCTCGGCAGAGTGCTCTGCACACAGCGGTGCTCATAAATATGACCGACTTTCTTTCTTTCTTTTTTTTTAAATTTTATTTATTTATTTTTAGAGAGAGGGGAAGGGAAGGAGAAAGAGAGGAAGAGAAACACCATGTGTGGTTGCCTCTCACGTGGCCCCCACTAGGGACCTGGCCTGCAACCCAGGCACGTGCCCTGACTGGGAATTGAACCGGCGACCCTTTGGTTCGCAGCCCACACTCAATCCACTGAGCCACACCAGCCAGGGCACGACAGACTTTCTGACGAACGTAAAAACCTGCAGACCGCAGGGGTGGTGTTCTTCCCTACAACACCACTGTTCTCCACACTTTGGGCACCAGCACCCTGCTCTTCTTTTGGGGACCACCCGTCTCCAGTCCATGGGTCAGTCAAGCGGCCCCTACCTCACCTGGCAAAGTGTATTACATTACATTACACAGGATGTAATATGGGCCAATGAGACTCTTCCCTAAGCAGGATTCCTCCCTAGGGCTGCTCCTTGAGGAAACCATCCACAGATTCCTGCCACCTGCATCTTTCGAGCTGCCCAGAGCGCGGCCCTTTCAGCTCTGGCATGTTAGCCGGGGTCAGTTTCTACGGCAGGCAACCCAAGAACCCCAACGATACACCTGTATTGGGCAGAGCAGAATATTCCATTTTTCTTGGTGGATATCTCAGTGTTTCAAAACCAAACCATTTTTGGACCGAGTTAAGGGCAACAGAGGTACTGTCTTTGGGTTCTAAATACTAATATGACTTCAGTAACCTCAATTATGTTACCGTAGACTTACTGGTTTTAATATCTGAAAGAAATCAGGCCTGGCCAAGGAGTCAAATTACACTTAATAAAATATAAAAAATGCCTTCTACATACTACGCTGTACTTTCCCAGAGTAATTAATAGCCAGCAGATACATTTTTGCTGGTAATTAATTTTAAAATAAGGAATTCAAGATCTGAATGGCTTATAGAATATAAAACACTGTTGTAATTAAAAATCTACTAAAGATTTATAAGTAATCTCTACTTAGAAATTCAACGTGGCTTTCATAAAGGACCTGTTTAGAGAGATGATTCAACATTACACAACGGTCTGTGTGAACGTGTCATTACTAGGCACTCGTACTAAAACCTCTGAAAGACTAGTATCTCTTCCCAAGAGAAAATGGGTGGGCAGTTATTGACAGTGTTTTTGGACAAATGACCAACCAATAGTTCTTTGAGCCAGAAGCACTGCTATTAAAATGGTAAGCTAGTCTCTGAAAAACTGTAACCAAATATTATCCTCTAAAACAGAATCAGGACTTTGCCGGATTCTGTTAAAGGCCGTTTAAACAAAGTGCAGAGGACCAGACGTTTGGTGATCAGGAAAGGAAGGAAATCAGCATGGATCTAATACATTATATGCCGGTCTCCTTCCATGTCATCCCACTTCACTCTCACTACACCTCTGTGAGAACGATTAATTCTGTATTTAGAAAGGAGAAAAATAAGGCCCAGAGAGGTGAAGTAGATTGTCTGAGACTACACAGCTAGTCAGGGTTAATCAGGAATTTCAGTCTAAAGGCCTAACTAAAGTTTTATGTCCTTTCCATTCTATCGCACTTTTTCATTTGACAAAAACCAGTCACCGGTGAACTCGGAGACCCCAGGGTACTCCTTTACCCTCATTTTCAGTGTAGGTTGCCGCCTGCCTGCTGAACAGGACCACGAGTCCCACCTGCCCGGAATGCCTGCTTCCAGAAACACTCCCCAGTGCCTGCGGCCTGCTCACTCACGTCAGCACGCTGGCGGGCATCATCTGGGACTCGGGCGCTGCTTCTATCAGGGACTGCCAGGTGTTTGTGGAATTGGGGATCACGAAGCCAAACTCGAAGAACCATTCTGAGGGAAGGAGGAGAAGCAGGTCAGTGGGCATCCCAGACAGTGTCTCCGGGCTCCTCGTCCCCCTCCTTTAAAGCGAGCCTCTGTTTACCCCAAGAACCACCAATGAAGCCACCAGAAACCTCCCAGGGCAGAGGCCACACCAGAGGCCTTTGAGCTTGTCCTCTGAGCCACACCAGAGGCCTGTTCCCTGTGCTCTGGGGTCTAACAGACGAGGACCAGTGGGTTCGTAGAATATATGCCAAGTTTTCTGAGAAGGCTGGATGTAATTATACACAAATACAGAATAGGCCTTTTCACTTGGAATTTGAGCTCTAGGACACATATGTGCACTCTTACACTTAACGGAGAAAACTCAATGCTGAGTGGCTTTGCCACTCAAATCTGCGTGAGAGCACGGAGAGCACGGTACCAGGCCCTGATCAGCAGCTTCCTGTGACCATGTTACAATACCAGTCAGTGACAAAGCAGGCGCCGGCCTCAGGCCCACAGTGTCAGAAACCCTTCTGTTGGGCTCAAAGCCCCTGCTAGTGACAACTTTGTTCTGGTTTGTTGTCACCGGGGTCCCGGATCTTGCGGGATACAGGAACCCTGTCACAACTAAGCTGCAAAACGAATGTTATCACAACAGTGTTTTATAGCTCGCTGGTCTTGCCTTTTGTCCCTGTCACCCTAAGTCTGGATTGCAGGCATGGAATACCTTCTAGGCATTGCCCTTTGAAGTAAACTTTTTGTTCCAGGCGGAATTTTTCCATTTGCTCTGCTGAAGAGAAGTTCAGTTCTCGAGATACTGCCTTGCACTTGAGAATTTTCTTGGGAACACGAGCTGGTAAAGAGAAAGAAATATTGAAGCCAGTCTAAATGAAAAACCACATGACTATGGTACTTCAAGTTTCTGGAAGCTGATTTAGAGAACTCATTGTCTATGTTAAATTTTAGAGAATGCTCAGTAACAGAACTACACTTTTCAATTAAAGAAGTCCCCAATTGGTCAAATGTATGTGACTGAAAGATCTTCAAGGAACATCAGCTTTAGTGCATTTAAGGGCCTTATCCAGCTACTCTCATCAGGACAGGGCTGAATGAGCACCTTCCCTCTACTCTGTTGTATTGGTTTTAACCCCTTAGTTTTTCTTTTATTTCAGGGAAATAGAAATGCAAATTTTATTCTGGAAAAAGTTGAGATCTTTGGGTATATTCTACTGCTAAAATTTTAACAAAAGTGGGTTTGGGAAAGCGGGAGACAGAAACTTAAGAAATGAGAGATCTTAGTAACACATGTGGATTAACTTGCTGTGCCGCCAGGGCTCACCCTCGTTAGGTCTGCGTTAACTTACCTCCCTGACAGTCAGGCCCTGCCCCCAGACATCACAGCCCTGGGTGACACAGGGCTGGAGCGTACCTTCATGTTCCACTCCAGGGACAGACAGGTCTTCTGTTCCTTGCCAGAGTATCTTCCCTGTCTCAGCATCCCGAAGGTTCATCCAATTTCTGATCAGATATGTTGAGGAAAGTAAGACACTGAAAGTGACTCCTATTTTGTCCTTCCCCTAACTGCAAGTGCCATGTAAGCAAATAAGAATGTGGGAGAGTCCATCAGACATTGAAAGGAAGAAGCATAACACCCAGAGGAGATATTTTTATCTACAACGTAAGAACCCAAGGCCTGTACACATCTAGAAAGAGGTAGAAAATGAACGGTGCAAATTTAAATTTTACAAAACAGAACATGACCAGCTAGGATAAAAGACCTAAAGCAATAGGTATGAGAAGCATCCCAGAAAATGATTCAGGCCAATCACTGTACAGTGAAGATCACAGTCTGTTAAGTTTTACTTGCAAGTCCAGAGCTCTCAAGTAGCTTTTCAGTGGCCTGCTCTTAAATACGAGAAGATAGCTAAGGATCACCAGGAACTCAAGAAAGCATTTACTATGAACGACAGACCAAAACAAAGAGAAAAAAACCAATGTAAAGGATAAGAGACTACAGAGGAAGATACAAATTTTTTAAAAGGAGCATTAAAAACAAACAATGAAAACAACCACAGACAACATAACCCGTATAGAAACTAAAAATTATATACAGCCCTGGCTGGTGTGGCTCAGTGGATGAGCACCAGTCTGCTACCAAAGGGTTCGATTCCCAGTCTAGGGCACGTGGCTGGGTTGCAGGCCACGTCCCCAGCAGGGGGCGCGCGAGAGGCAACCACACATTGATGTTTCTCTCCCTCTCTCCCTCCCTTCTCCTCTGTTTAAAAATAAAATAAATAAAATCCTTTAAAAAAATAAAAAAATAAACAATTTATATACAATTGAATTTTGTATAATTTTGGTGATTTCCTCTGAGTCAAGATTACAACTTTTGAGGCTGGTCAATTGATAATTTCTTTCAGTCAGAAAACACCTTCTAATATAAGTAATTGTATTTTCTAGCTTCTGTATTGTTCATCATACAATAAATGAGTCAATAATACCAATTTTAAAAAAAGAATGCTCAGAGAACAAAAAGGAAGTCTAGAGAATATACCTTCTGATAGCACAACCAAACCCCTCAAAACAAAGGTTGGGAAACAAAGCTGAAGAACTCGTTCAGAAGGAAAAAGACAGCGAGGACAGGAAGCAGGGCATTAAAAATACAAAAAGCGCACATTAGTCCAAGAGGTTGACATCTAACTAACAGAAGTTTGAGAGGGAACAGAAAAAACAGAAGAGAAGAAGTCATCAATGAATTAATTCAAGAAAACTTCCCAGATTAAAAAGGTTGAACAAGTGTCCAAGTCACATTGTTGGGAACTTGCAGAATGTCAAGGTTAACGAGAAGCTTCCAGAGAGAAAACAAATTGTCACATAAACAGTCAAAATCAGAATGGGAAAAAAAATTTAGGATGAAACAGATTTTTCAACAGTAACTCTGGAGGATAGAAGAAAATGGAGCAGTGCCTTTGAAATTCTCAGGGGAATGATTCCCAAAACTAAAGTCACTTTCTCAAGAAACCAACAATAATATGCTCCTTCAAAAACAACATGGAACAGGCCGGAAGGGAGAGAGAAAGCCCCAAAAACTGAGGACCGGCAAAAAAAAAAAAAAAAAAGACAGGGACCACCAAGGAACGGGATGACACTGGATCTAGAAAACAAGGGACAGGTGACGGTGTCCCTGCAGTGACAGCTCTTTAGCAGGCCTGGAGGGTGACTGGGAGTCCAGGCACAAGCAGGTCAGAATGCTCAGGGATTTCCTCTTAAGAAGATGAAGTTCAAAGAATGTACTTATATGGAAAGTAGAATTATACAGTTAGGGGAGATGTGAGGATTATGGTACATTAGTGAGAAGTATAGAAAACCTAAGCAAATGAATAAAAAAAACAAGACAATTATGAACATGAGGGACAAAACAAGCAAAGGCGGCACTGGGAGTGAGCAGCAATCACAGCGGCCCGCGTGGCTTCCCCGCAGGCGGGTGGGCAGAGTCACGGGGACAGAAACACGGGCTACGGAGCCAGTGCAGCCACCCCGGGAGGCCGGGGGCAGAAGGGTGTGCCTGCGTGGTCAGGTGTAAAGTGTACAGAGAGAACAAAACTACTTTCCATGGTGGCAGGTCAATAAATAACGCCTGAATTGTAAGCATTAAGACAGAGTCAGAGTGTGCCATTAAGAAACATCAAGATAAATACCAAGTAAATCAGAACAGAAAATAATTTGCTCTGGGGAGTAGAAAACAGGAGTAGGAGGACAGGCCTTCATCAGAAACTGGGTAGAACAATGTACACACCCAACTTTGATAAAAATATAGATTAAACTGAAAAAGACTCAAGTTGTATTGCTTATTTTTTAAAAACAATGGACAAATCATTAAAGGAAAAGAAAATTAATATTAACTATGCATGGAGGCTTAGTATGAGAAAGATTGTTAACATCTGCGAAGAGACTGAGCTTCAGATAAATAGCTGATATAGCTTATGTCGCTCTCTCTCTCCATCCCCCCTCTCTCTTTCTTGCTATCTGGCAAACAAACCCCCTTCCCAACGGTACCCTGCAGCCTCCATTCCCCAATGGGAGGCAGTGACTGCTTTGCACTATAGCAGCTGGAAGATCCAGAACATTCTTTCCTGGTCCTGGTGCAGCTAGAGGCAAGCACATGACCTAGGCTTGGACACCTGTGTATCTGTTTCTAGGCCCCTGAAACTGTAGTCACGCAGGACTTGAGGAAAAGTCAGCAGTTCTTCAGGGTGGGCAGCAGCTACCGCCACCCTGCCCTTTCCCGCAGTGTGGCCACGGCTGCGGGCCCGGGGCCTCCACTGCCAGTCAGTTTTCAAAGCCCCAGGAGAGCCTTCGAGCCTTTCCCATTGTCTGGGTAGCGTGCAGTGGAGAACCCTGAACAACAGTTTTTTAGAATCGTTATGTATGCAATGGTACTGCACTTAATCCTCTAGAGAGATTCTTTCTACATTTTGCTGCTATATAAGAAAAGTCACAGAAGATAACCAAAGGTTATCCAGTAGAGCGCCTTCAATGTGATGGGTACACTAGCCTCCCGTGCCCTCAGCCTGCTTGTGTGCCGCCTCGCAAACCTCCCACTGCTCTGAAGTCTGGCTGGCTGTGCTACTCCCAGCCCGGTGTGTGCAATCCTAACAAACCCTCCTTCTGTGCTCATTACATTGCCCGGCACTGCTGCTCTTCTGCATCTAGGTGATTTTCTCTCCTCTGCTTCATATTTCTAAACTCCACTTAAAAAAAAATAACTAAATTCAAAAGCAAGTCAAAAGTATACATACTTGCTTAGGTCATGCCTTACAATTCTAATTACTACAAATATTCTTACCCATCCTGGGGTCTCCATGTTAAGAGAAAGCTTCCCCAACTGGAGAAATAAAACAATAGATACCGCTGCTTTAGCAAGGCTACTCTGAGGTCAGATCTAAACAGGATGGCCTTACACATTGAAGCCCAAGCTTTTCAGATGACACAATATTCACTTGACCTCTTTGGTACATGCTTTTCATTCTCTCTACAGACGTCTTTAATGTACCAATACAGCCACAATGGACACCAGACTTTTTTAAACAAAACGAAACAAAACTAAAATTATTTCTGAAGTTCCAGGCTCACATTCGAGTGGGGCATTCTAGCAAAACTAGTGCGATAAAAGCCTTGGAGAAGGGGCTCCCCTCACAAAGCAACAGCTGGATCAGACACAGCAGCTTCCAGAAAAGCATTACTGCCACTGGACCGGGTCAGAGAGAAAAGCCTCAGTAAATAATTCAGAATTAGAGAAATGAACACACAGCTCCGTCCAACAACGATGGGACAGAGGCTACTTAGAGTCCATCCAAGTTCTGTAATTTCAGGGGTGAAAAGGAATGATCTTAGTCCATGGTAGAAATGCAGCCATTTGGGAACAACTTTATAAATCATAAAAATACAAATCCATGATAGCCTATGAGTAAAAATAAAAATTATTAAGGTAGGTGTCTTAAAATAAGAAAAGCTGGTTCTGTAGAGAGGAGGCATACTTGGCTAAAAATGTTGGAAATGAAAGGCAAGCTCTGATGGCTGGTCATTACATGGCTGAAAACATTTTTGTTTTAACAGCTTTTTGACAGCCAGATTTTTCAGAGGAAAACAGCCTGAGTTTCAAGATTCAAAGGTCAAGTCACTTCCAATCTTGAGAAAGGACAGGATTAGGTGGACAAGCTTTAAGGAGGGGTGCTGGAGGACTATTTATAAATGCCACCTTCTGGGTCAGCCAGGTCTTACAGGACCAGATTACCCGGCATTCATCACACAGACCGCCTGACATCCAATTGATCAGCATCCTGGACCAACTAGGAATGCAGAACTGATCAGTCTCAAGGATGTGACTTGACTATGAGAATTGGCAACTTTCCTTTTTTCTCAGAACACTTCTGGATTTTTGCCTAATTGTGTTTCCAAACTCTAAGGCCCTTGAATAAATCTTTGTTGTTTATTTCTTAAAAAACAACGAAAACTAAAACAACAAAAACCTCCCCTGTGATTTATGCACAGGACAAGCACAAAGGGACGCTCGCTCACAGAGGGGCACCCGGGCTCAGAGGAGAGCTGTCCTTCGTAGCCTCTTATTTGCAACCAGGCAGACAAAAGAAGTACCTTCAGATGTAAAAGTAAGAGCATCTTAAAAATAAGCTTCAGAACTAAAACCATAAACTTCAGAGCAAAATCAACAGTTTGTAAAGTGTCAAGCCTTAGGAAAAATTAAGAAAGGAAATGAAGATAAACATTATGGAACACTTGCAAGAATGAGACACTTGGCTCACCGTGCAAGGTTACGAACATCCTCTTATGTTTTAAAGAATATACGTGGTCTGGTGTGGTTTCAGTCCAGCCCAGGGCAGGAGCCAACCTGAGGCAGAGAAGGCATGCGTGGAGGTGGTGATGGTGGAGTGGGTAGGGAAGGCTCGGGGTTTGGAAGAAACCAGTTAGATGAATGGGGTATTAGGGAAATTTCCTCCAGAGATGTCAATGCAGGAACTGGGATAAAGGATTTAAAATATTTTGTAACAACCATCTAGAAGCATTCTGGAATGAGTACACAGGCTCTTGGAGTCTTAATTAGTTTTAAATGGAAATGGTCAACACTGATATTTATGTACTGAACAGAACAGATCCACTGTGCATGCCAGTACCTCACTGGCCAGTGGAGGGAGGAGGGAAGAGGGAGGGATATTACAAGAGGAGAAGAGAGGAGAGACAGGGAAGAGGGAAGACAAAGATGAGAAAGAGGAAGGAAACACAGAACACACACACACAGAGGGAGAGAAAGACACAAGGGAGGGAGTAAAGGGAAAAAAAGATACTCAGAAAAAAGAGACTAACCGAACCAAGAGACAGAGCCAGAGCAGAAGGGAACAAAAAGGAAGAGCTCAGGAAGTTTAGAGATGAGAATCCAGTTTTTCCTGCTTTAACACTGGACATGAGCTCTGTTGATTACTGGCTTTCACAGAATGTTTTAGAATTGATGGATAGAGGAAGGCTGTGCACGACTGTTAAGCTCCTCTGAAAATGTTAACTGGCTGATTCATAGTTCCCTGCAATTTATCATCCAAACCGTGGTACTTTTAAGAATGAAAGAGGGTGCTAACTGTACTGCACACTTAAATGAGCTGGTTATGTGAAGTGTTTAGAACAGTGCCTGGGTACTGAGTAAGCAGTGTTAGCTGTTATTATTACGGTTAGTTCCTTATCATCTTTCTATTGGCCTCCTGATGGTTCTCCTTGCTTTTATTCTTGCCTCCTCCTCCAATCTATTCTCCTCACGGAAGACAGTGATTTCTTAAAACTGTACATTAGATGTCAATGCCTGTTTTCCTTTGTATTAAAAAACAAACAAACAAACAAACAGTTCTTTCCACAGCTCACCAGGCCACCCCCCCCCCATGCTCTAGCCACAATGGACTCTCTTCTCTTTCTCCAACACACTAGTCGTTCCTGCTGAGACACCGGCCCAAGTGCTCTTGCTCTCCACACCCTCAGGCCCTGGCCTGCGGCGCCTTCTCAGGGACTCTCGGGGCTCCTCAGTCTGCAGTGGTCTCCGAACGCAGATCTGCTCGACTCCTACGAAAACCACTAGGAAACAATGGCCTTTTCCCCAATATTGGCACTTGCCATTAAGCTAGATCTCTTAAGGTACCTATCTTTTTGAATTAGTGTTTTTGTATTCTTTGGACAAGTACTCAGAAGTAGAATGGCTGGGTCATAATTTCTTTTTTTTATTGTTGATACAATAGCCTCCCAATTAACTTCTCTCCTTCAATCTCTAATCCATTGTTTTGCAAAGGGTGGTTTGATGATCTTGTTAAAAATGTTTCTGAAGCCTCATCTCAGACCTATTTAATCAGAATCTCTTTAGGGGCCCAGGAATGTTCATTTTGAAAAGCAATTCTTTTTTTTTTTCCTTTTCCCTTAATCCTCACCTGAGGACATGCTTATTGATTTTAGAGAGAGGGGAAGAGAGGGAGAGAGAGAGGGAGAGAAACATTGATCAGTTGCCTGCTATATGTGCCCGGACCAGGGACCAAGCTTCCAGCCCAGGCATGTGTGCTGACAGGGAATTGAACCCCTGACCTTCTGGTTTACAGGACGACACTCCAACAAACTGATCCACACTGGCCAGGGACTATTCAGCTTTTTTAAACACAGGGACAGAATTATCAGGCCACATATTTGTACCTCCTGGCTAAAGCAGACTGTATAATCCTACCTCCCCAAACTAATCAACAATTAAAAATCAGCTTCCACTTGCCAGATGGCCTCTCCCCAATTCCTATTTCCTGTCTGATTTTCTAGTACTGCTCCCCATAACACTTCCTTTTATTCTGAACTCTCATAGTGCTTCTAGCAGGCATTTTGTGTATTAGTTACTGCCTCCCTAATTTGATTCTGGGTGTCCTGAGGGCAGAGGTGTTTCCTCTCATGAAGTTCACTGCAAAAGCAGGGAAATCTCTGGCTAAGAGATCCTGGCCACGTCACCTCAGTCAGTAACTTTTCCATTGTACTGAAAGTACTTAGCAAAGATTTTTCTTTTGGGTAGTATGGCTAAGAAGGATGAACAATTATTAGAAATTATTAGGTTTAGGGTATTCTATACAATGATAGTCAATATTACTGTTTTCTAGGGTATATTTTCTTAGGAAGAATTTTCATTTTTGAATTGTCTGAATGAAGGCAAAAAAGGGACTAAATTTTTAATCAGTGTTTTATTTTACATTGTAAAGTTCAAACTAATTTATCTCTTTTTCCTGGCACTTATTAACAGGTATTACAGCAGTGATTTTCAACCAGTATGCCACAAGAATTTTTAAAACATGCAACACTTGACTATTTAGTCCGGGGCACTGACCTCTTCTCCCTTAGATCATCAAATTAAAAAATGACAACAGCCAACGCAGCAATAGCCACGAATCAAAATGATACCTTTTCCTGTGTCACATAGGCAAGAAAGACCTTTTTTGGTGTGCTGCAGAATTGAGTAATTGGCTCATGTGCTCTAGGAGATGAAAAAGGTTGAAAATCGCTGACTTAGAGTTATTGTATAGTTATTTATCTAGCACTTGAATCTTATTTTCAGTCTATTTAAAAAAATAACCCAATTCCAGAAATAATGCTTTCCTGCCATTTAAAAAACAGTTTAGAATGATAAACTTTGGAAAATGGAAATCACTTAAAGATGCTGCAAAGTCAAAATGGGGGCGCATTCCTAAAGCTGTGCCAGAGAAGCAAAGATCATTAATTAGCTGCATCATCACGAGACTGGCCAAGTGCAAAAGAATCATTTTTAAGTGGGATATTACTGTGAAGAAACCGCAGAGCCAGTCTTCTTTATATCTTCATACCACTTTTAGAGATTTGCTAGCTTTTAAAAATAAATGAGTATATCTGTTTGCTGGTCATCTGAATGTACACATTTATCGAGAAAAAGGTAACACATCTAAGTTTATGTGAGGTGCTTTAATATAAAAGCCCAGAGAGAATGCTTTTTCAAATGCAGGTGAATTTAATTTTAGCAACCTGAAACAGTCATGTTAAAATATTTTTTTGTAACTTAAACAATTTACAAACCTCAGTAGCAATTTACTGTTTTAAAGGTACCAAACAAGTTATCCTATGAATGAGTAACTTTTCTCTAACATTAACATTTAAAACCCTAGTTTGAGCCCTGGCTTGGTGTGGCTTAGTGGATTAAGCGCGGGCCTGTGAACCAAGAGATCACGGTTCGATTCCCAGTCAGGGCACATGCCTGGGTTGCAGGCCAGTTCCCAGTAGGGAATGCACAGGAAGCAACCATACATTGATATTTCTCTCCCTCTCTCCTTCCCTTTCCCTCTAAAGATAAATAAATAAAATCTTTAAAAAAATAAAATAAAACCCTAATTTGAGAGTTGTTAAGTGAATTTCTATTACTGTGATTTCTTAAGGCAGGGTACAGCTCTGATAAGCCCTCACTGTGACAGGGAAGAATTCCAGTCATGTTAGATGACAACTTCTAAAGATTAGACTGCATTTAGACATACCCACATTTCAGATATTAAACCCCCTAAAAAGTCAGAATTCAGTCTGTCACACCACAGTAACATATCTCTCCCTGCCACATAAGAACTCTCTTAAAAAAAAAAAAAACTTGATGTCTTCATAAAGTTACCTTTTTTTCTTTTTCAAAGCCAAAGACCCTGGAATGCATCACTGTCATATCAATGGCACCTTATAATAAGTACACACTTTCTTTCTTTTTTTTTTAATTTTTTTAAGATTATTTATTTATTTATTTTTTTAGAGAGGGGAAGGGAGGGAGAAGGAGAGAGAGAGAGAGAAACATCAATGTGTGGTTGCCTCTCATGTGGTCCCCACTGGGGACCTGGCCTGCAACCCAGGCATGTGCCCTGACTGGGAATCGAACCTGCGATGCTTTGGTTCGCAGCCCGTGCTCAATCCACTGAGCTACGCCAGCCAGGGCTAAGTACACACTTTCAATGTTACCTCAAGCAAGGCCCAACATCAAACTATGGGAAACGAGTTCTAAGGCGGCACCAACTTGGTTTGACCAAGAGAACCTCAAAGTCTACGCCACATTGGTAACTGCTGGCAGAGATGGCTGCTGTCAGTTTGCTCCTTCACAGTGTTTTCCCTTGTCTCAGTCAGAAGCCACAGGGGAGGGTGACAGGGTTTGCTTTGGACTTGTAACAACAGCAGAGGCTATGGATTCCCTCCCCTGCCTAACTTGACTCCTGGCTCCTCCCCTGGAAACAGGGTAAAACTGGAGACACAACATAACAAACAGGACAAGCGATCACTATTCCATGAAACTTGCAGTTGGCTATGTGGGGAACATGGAAATATCTGTCGGAAGAAACAAAAGGAAATTTTGTGCAGTGGACTTTGACAAGAAAGTTCACGAGGTTCCCTGTTACCCTTTGTTCTTTGCTCAGCATCTCGTTTCTTTTAATGCACATCCGCTGAGTCTGGCTGTAGATAAGATAGCTGAGAAGCAGCTGGTTGGTTACATGACTGTTTTGCATGGTTATTCACTAAACGAACTCCCAGGGTAATTCCAGAACATATGTTATCCAGGTAAAAGGGTAGTTAATGGTACTGTATCAACGTCCATTTCTGATTTTGTTAATATACTACGGCTGTGTAAGATGTTATCATTGAGGGATACTGGATGAAGAGTACATAGGAACTCACTGTCCCATTTTACAACTTCTTATGAGCTAGTTTTTCAAAATGAAGTTTAAAAATAAAAAAAAATAGACAAAATACCCGTATGTACATCTATGCTACTAGTTTCTAAGACAACATTTAAGACTATAAAGCTATGCTTTTCTTTATGGCCTTCAATATCCCATTGTTGTTTTACTTATGTTTAAACTTTATCCCTTTGGTTTTTTTTCTTAGTAATAATGAAGCAGGCTAAAGGTCAAGTGTCAAGTTTGACATGAATTTTGTAATGCTTCAGTCGGAGCAGAGTCTTAGATAAGAAAATAACTAGCTGTCTTAAATAGTTTATTGCTTTCTGAAACTGAGTCCTTGAAAACAGTCTAATTAGCCCATGTCTCTGTAACTAAATTTATAGCTTTCTGCTCTGTAACTTGCTCCTCACCTATAAAAGTCTAATTAGATCCACAGTTGGTTGCTCAGAATTTGGGAGTTTTTGCTTGGCCCCTCTGAGCCCGTGCGTAATAAAGTTTGTGCTCCACCATTCCAGCTGCGTGTGAGTGATTTTTCCGCAACAATATCAGAGCGGCCCTGGCTGGGTAGCTCAGTTGCTTGGAGCGTCGTCGTCCAATATACCAAGGTGGCGGGTTCGATCCTAGGTCAGGGCACATACAAGAATCAACCAATGAATGTATAAATAAGTGGAACAACAAATTAAGATTCTCCCTTTTTCCTTTCCTCTCTCCCTCTCAAATCAATAAATTTAAAAAATTAAAAAAAAATCAGAGTAAATGATATCCCAGTAATATAACAAAAATTTCAATAGGGAAATAAGGAAAGGAGGCCAGAAGTTTTCTTGTCCTCCTTTGACTGGCAGCTTATTTCTCACCTTGAGAATTTACAGGTTTCAAGGCGGGGAGAAGACGCAGAAGAGTTATAGTTGTGGAGAGAGCTGCTGTGTTATAAATAGCTGGTGGTGATTTTGAACCAGACTAACTAGAAAAATAATGGTGCTTTATAAAAATTAAGGAATTTAAGAGAGAAAATTGATTTTACTAGAGAGCAGAGAAAAAGAGTTAGTAACAATCTGGTGAAGGAGGATGCTTACTAGAAGGTCCTTCAAGAACCTCAAGGATGAAATGAAAAAAAAAGTTAATATAGAACATGTAGGTCTCAGAAGTGGTAAGTACACTAAAGTACACTTCAGGCCACAATAATTAGCACAAAAATTTGCAGATTGATGTACTAGCAAACCTAGTTGTGACCTTAGCATACAAGGTCTGTTCAGAAGGTATCTAGCCATGTAACATGAAAAATAGAGACATTTATTGAAGAAGATACAAGAAACATTGCACACAGGACAATGACAACTCAGTCCCCTTCAAAGTAGGCACCTTGGAACCTCACACAGTTCTCCCAATCACCATCAGCTGCCCTGTCATATTTTCTGAATCTCATTGACGGTCTGAAATCTCTTCCCTTTCAAAGGTGATTTTAGTTTTGGGGAAAGGCAGAAGTCACAGGGCGCCAAATCTGGGCTGTAGTGGGGCTGAGTCACCTGGGTGACTTGGTGTTTCGCCAAAAAGCTGCACGAGACACGATGCACGAGTGGGGGCATTGTCATGATAAAGCTGCCAATCACCAGTTGCCCACAGCTGTGGCCTTCTGAATCATACAAATAGTTTCCACAGAGGAATGCTCCAGCTTCATGCAAAATGTGATGCAGGTTCGTTGCTCTACTCATTCAGCCATTTTGAAAGCGACGGTTACACAGTGCACATGCTCACTGAACGTTATCTACCACCCACACTGACTGGTACAGTGAAGTCGTCATTGTTCACGCATGCACATCCCAGTCTACTTTCCTTGGCTGCCGGGTCACATTGATGTCACGCAAACACTTCTCATTATATTAACAATAGCTGGACTTTTTCCGGACAGACCTCGTATATTAAGACTTCAACATATGCTAAATTCCAAATCAGTGAAGAAAAATGGTTAATTATCTCACATTGCTTACTATCATATATTCCAACTGGCCTCTAGATTTAGAATATAAAGAAAATATATATGAGTATTTATATGACCTAAGGATGAAGAAGTCCTCTCTAAGCAGAAAAGCAAAAGGAGAATCACAAAAAGTCTAAAGCACATATAATTCCACAGAAAAAGTTCAGAACCTGAGTGGTTTCAGCAAAGAGGGAGGACACTAGGGTTGGGAAGAGAGATCATAAGAGACTAGTTTAGGCCCTGGCCAGTGTGGCCCAGTTGGTTGGGGTGTCAACCCACAAATCAAAAGGTTGAGGGTTTGATTCCTGGTCAGGGCACATGCGTGGGTTGCAGCTTTGGTCCCCAGCTGGGTACATATGAGAGGCAATGTTTCTCTCCCTGTCTCTGTCCCTCCCTTCCTCTCTTTCTAAACATGATCTTGTGCGGGGGGATTAAAAAAAAAACTAGTTTATTCAAATTGTTTAAAAATTTTATAAGACTATATTTGTGTATTACCTGCATTAAATTTAATTTTAAAAGTATTTCAGAAATTAAAAACAAAGAACACCTTCTATACTTCAAAGTCATCAAGTTAAGCCAAATGAAAAGCCAGAAAAATGTTTATAATACAACAAGCAAAGGGACGAGGTCTTTACTATGTAAGGAGCACTTATATGAGAAGGGACCCAAAAAACCAGAATTATTTCTGGAGGGCAGGCCCCTTGTAGTACAAGCTTCCCACACTACATGAGTGTTCTAGAAACCCATATGTACCAGTGTACCAGCTCACGTTGTGAGAGGCTTTGTTCAGATATAGTGAATTTTTTTTGAAGACCCTTTCAACACGTTCACCCATTTCACGATGGGTAATTTACGGGCACACCTGCCCACACTAGTCGAGTGTTCAGCAGTTTTTGATCAAAGCCAGCATGGCCCCCCCCCCCCCCCCCGTGCCCACCCCCTGCCCTGGCCGGCCATTCACCGGATCTCGCCCAAACAACTGTTTTTGTTTCCCGAAATGAAAAAAGTCTTCAAAGGGAAACATGTGGCTGACGTGGAAGAGGTGGAAAAAAACAACAATAACAAAAAAAAACCCCACGGCAGAAGCACTAGAAGGCACCAAATCGATGAGTTCAAAAACTGTTTTGAGCAGTGGAAAAAATGTCTTGATAGGTGTATTGCATCAAATGGAGAGTACTTTGAAGGTGACTGAAGTTTAAACATGGTAAGAATACACAATTTTTTAATAAATAAATTCTGGGGTGTTTTTGGTCCCCTCTTGTATAAGAAAAAGATAAACTGGCTCAAGAGAACACTAGGGAAAACACGAGAAATGCAAATTTTTACCTGTCAAACCAGCCCCCTGAGCCTGGCTTAGAGGAGGTGAGGAAGAAGAGCTCCCCCCACCCTCTAGTCAGGGTTCCTAGGGAACTGGGGGGGGTTGGGGGGGGAGACGACAGATCAGGTTTCAGTGAGGGAGGCAGAGGGGAGGGAGGCTCAGCAAAGAGCTCTCAGAGGGAGGGGCTTTCTGACAGGGTGGTGTGGGGAGAGCTCAGTGAGTAAAGACCAAGGGGAGGAGACCACCAGAAAGCACTGGCGCCCGGAGGAGGTACAGGAAGTTTACAGAACAGAGAGTCATGGAGTCATTTACAGCCTATTCTCAAGGTTTCCAACCTTGATACAATTGGTTTGGTGCCAGAACTGTTCGAGGGCTTTGTCTCTTCCGGCCAAGCTTCCTGATGGCCAAACGCTCCTTGTTCAGTCAGTCACCGAGCCCTGCTACTTCTTCTGCTGAAATGCATGTTCACGCCCTCCCGCCCCGCCAATCCAGTCTGCACACTACTGCCAGGCTGGTGTTTCTAAGGCATCACTTGGATCACGCCACCTCCTTGCTCAGAAACCTCTCAGGTCTTTCACTGTCACGGGATCAAGTGCAGACACGTGCCACTGTCTGACCCCCTTAACTAAGAGGGTGCCAAGGGGGTCCAGTCACTGACCTGTCCCTTTATGTGCCACCGTCCCTTGAAGCCTTGTCTGGTGCTTTTCCTAAGCCTGATTTCCCACCCGAAACACCCTTTCCTTTTTACTTCGCCATGTTCTGTCACGCTTTCGCCTTCAGTTTCAGTCCCCTCCTACCGGTGCACAATGTGGTTGAAGCACCGGCCTGGAGTTCCGCGGCCCTGGTCGCCATCCCGGCTCTGCCACTTAACAGTTCTGCAGCCTTGGCCTTAGTTTAAGGCTTAGTTTGCCACTCCAAAACGTAGTAAATATTTATGTGACTTTTGTGCAGATTTCATGAGAATTAATGTATGTAAAACTATACAGTGCCTGGAACACAGAAGTACTCACTAGGTTAGTATTAATATTATTGTCAAAATCACTCATCTCTGAGCATGAAGTCTTCCTTGTGTGCACTATTATCTCTTATATTTAAACATTTTATATTTACGTCGTTTCCTTATACTTTATATACTTCTCATTAACACTCCGTGTGCTAGAGCCCTGTACACGGTGTTTTACAGACACAAAACCCCATGAGTTAGGTACTGTGACCTCGATTACCTTACTTTCCAGGTGGGAAAGTCAGCTTTTAAGGATATTAAAAACTTTACCTAATATTAAACAGCTAGTAAACAGTGGGCTGAAGACGCAGGGGATTTTCGGACTGACCGAGCTTTCAGACTGCAAATTGCCTAGGATTTCTATGGTCACCGAGCAGTCCTAATGAGCCCTTCTGTCATCCTTCCCTTACCAGGGAAGCTCCCTCGGGGAGAACTATCTCTGTCACTAGATCTGGCTTCCACATCACTCTCCAAACAGCCAGAGCCCGTGCCTGCCTCCAGGGACTGCCATGACCCTCTGACTTTCAGACAGAAAGCATACTAGAAGCCCCATGCTTTGTTCTGAGAGAGAAGATCATTTCCAGAGTGAGAACTCATGCCATCGGGCATCAAAAACAAAAACCAGGTTTCCATCAGCAAAAAGCATTCTTTATTTTCCTTTAGTTTTCTGAGGGAAAAAAACGAAAGGCTCTTTCTTAACAGAAAGAGCCAAGCCTTCTAAGTACAAAAGAGGCCAACTTTTCCCAAAGGTAACATTTAAAAGAGTGTGAGTCTTAAGAGTCAGAAAGACAAAACCCTAAAGGGCATGGGAAGGACAGACCCCACAATTAGGCTTCCTTAGGAGCCTATAGTTTATAGACAGAAAAATCATGGCCTCTGAGCTAAACCTGCATATTTTATCTTGCTAACTCTCAAATTGTTTTGGCTGACAAAGTTTAAAGAACTCCTCCAAAACAGCCAAACAAAAGAAACCAACAGCAGTAAAACAAAACAACAAAAAAACAAACTTCTCCTGTCCAGGAAAGTTAAAGGCTCACAGGGTAAAAAAACAAGTTCATCTACTTAGGAAATAAACATGCCTCCCTGTTCCACTGCCTCTGACCTCCTAGGATACTTCAGAGGTTAGTAGTGGAATACACATCTCGTCAGTAGGGGACAGCCCACGGTCTGCCTTTGGAAACGCTGGTGTGCATTCTCTAAGGCGCAGTATATGAAACCCCCTGAGTTGGAAGGCTGGAATTGATGGGTAACTAACAGGGGATCTGAGATTTCCCTTTTGTTTATCCCCTTGTCAAAGTTTCCCCAGAGGCTCTTTACTTATGGAAGGACAAAGAACTTAATTTTTTTTAATTTATTGATTTTTTACAGGGCGGGGGAGGGAGAGAGAGAGAGAGAGATTTGTTGGTCCACTTATTTATGCGTTCATTGGTTGCTTCTTGTATGTGCCCTGACTGAAGATGGAACCTGCAACTCTGGCACATCGACGGAGCTCTAACCAAGTGAGTACCCAGCCACGGAGACAGTAAAGAACTTCTTCCTTTACAACACTTTTTGTTATTCTCTCCTACACGTCAAAAAAGAACTACATGAACCGGACTAGTTAATATTGTTAAGACGGCAGTACTTCCCAAACCGATCTACAGATTCAACTTAATCCTTATCAAAATCCCAGCTGGCTTTTTGGTAGAACTGACCAACTGATCCTAAAATTCATATGGAAATTAAGGGACACAGAATAGCCAATCCTAAGAGAATAAAGTTGGATGACGCATATATCCTGCTTTCAAAACTTACTATTGTACAAAGCTATGGTAATCAAGATAGTGTGGTACTGGCACAAGGATAGACAGGTAAGTCAATGGAATAGAACTGAGAGACCATAACTAAACCTCACGTTTATGGTCAACGGATTTCTTTTTGAACCCTCACCAAAGGACATTTTTTCACTGCTTTTAGAGAGAAAAGAAAGGAGAGAAACAGTGATGTGAGAGAGAAGCATTGATTGGTTCCTCCTGCACGTGCCAGACCAAGGATTGTATGCACCCAGACCTGGGCCTGAACCCTCAACCTTCTGGTTATGGGATGATGCTCCAAACACTGAGTTACACCAGCCGGCGCTATGGTCAATTTGACCAGGGTACCAAGACAATTCAATGGGAGAAAGAAGAGCTGTTTTTGAACAAGTGATGCTGTAACAACCGATATCTACATGCAAAAAAATAAAGTTGGACTCCTAACTCTCACACCATACATAAAAATTAACTCATAGATAGTAATGTAGTAACAAAAATTATAAAATAGGAGGAACTCTGCAGTTCAGGCAAAGCCTTGTTAGATATGACAGACAGTGAAAACACAAATGGCCGAAGAAAAAATAAATTGGACTTTATCAAAATTAAAAATTCTTTATGCTTCAAAGGACACCCTTAAGAAAGTGGAAAGGCGACCCTCAGAATGGAGATATTTGTAAATCACAGATCCGATAAGGGAATTGTATCCAGACTATAAAAAGAACTCTTACAGCTCAATAATAAGACAATCCAATTTAAAAATGGGCAAGAATCTGAACGGACATTTCTCCAAAGATATACAAATGGCCAATAAACACATGAAAAGACGCTCCAAATCATTAATCATCAGGGAAATGCAAAACCACAAGAAAATACCACTTCACACCCTAGAATGCACGTTATCAAAAGGACAATAAAACGAGTTGATGCAGATGTGGAGAAACTGGAGCCCTCCCACGCTGCTGGTGCAGATACAAAATGGCACGGCCACGCTGGAAGACTTACTCAAACGGTTAAACAGACAGTGACCACATGGCCCTGCTGCTCACTCCCAGGTATACGTGCAAGGGAAATAAAAACGTGTGTTCGTCCGAAAACTTGTACGTAAGTGCACATATCAGCACTACTCATATACCCAACTAAAGAGGAATTAGGTACTGATGCATGCTACAACCAGACAGACCGTGAAAATACTACCTTACGTGAAATGAGCCAGTCACAAAGACCATGTGTTCTGTGACTCCATTTATACGCAATATCCAGAAAGACAAATCTATAGAGACAGAAAGATTAATGGTTTCCCAGGGCTGGGATGCATACGGTTTATTTTGGGGGTGATGGAATGTTCTAAAAGGCTGTGCTGATGCTTGCACAACACTGTGAATACACTGAAAAGCATTATATTGTCCATTTTAAAAGGGTAAATTGTATCATATGGTGGATTATGTCTCAATAAAACTGTTATATATATTTAAAAAAGAATAACAGTGATATCAAGAAAAGGCCTTCAAAATAAATAAAAGGGTCATGAAATACTTCAAAAGGCAAAAATGTAATAAAGAATCAGAGAGATACTTACTAAGCATGTAAAAAGGGGCGTGTAGGAATACAAAGGGTAAAGTACAAAGATATAATATACTCAGTCTGAATCTAGTCTGAAAACCAAAAAACAAAAACATCTTATATGTCAATTATACCTCAATAAAACATAGTAAACAAACCACTAGGGACAGTCTTTGTTTCATCTTTTTTTGCAGTTTTATTTTATAAATGACAAAAAAAAAGTCTGGCCTGCATATGGACTCTGTAGATATATGAAAAGTTTAATAGTATTGGGTTGGCCAAAGAGTCCATATGGTTTTTTCCATAAAGTGAAAGACACATTTTTCATTTTCACCAGTAACTTTATGGATTTGGATATTCTGAGAATGTCGGCTGTCGCCTGTGTGGTATAATGTTGTTTGTTCTTAGTTAATGTCTCCATTTGATCACTATCAACGTCAGCTGGTCTACCCCACGGTGGGACATCATGGTTCAGCGAGAAATCTCTAGCACAAAACTTCACAAAGTGCTGTTGACAAATTCAATCAGTCACAGCACCTACTACATGCACTGCACAAATCTATTTTTGCATTTCAGTTGTTTCTACCTTTCGTGAAATAGTAAAGCATGATATGCCAAAAAAGTTGCATTATTTTCTTCCATCTTCAATATTAAAATGGCTGCACAAAAATTCACCAATTTTGATGTGCTTTTTTAAATGCACACTGATATGACAGATGTTGTGATGCAATCTAACAAAATTGCTTTGAATGAAGGTACAGACAGCTAAGCGCTACTCGAGCCATCTTACAGAAAAAAACAAACTCTTTGGCCAACCTAGTAGTTATTTCTCATGCCCAAATACACTTTCCACTCTAACGTTTTCTAAACCACTGTTTTAATAATAATTTAAAAAAATACAGAATTAGGCTATTAAACCTACTAAGACTATCAATGAAATTCATTATTTATTTGCACAGCACCTTTAAGTTTATAAATCACTTTTACACATATTATCTCAGCTGACCCTTTTGAAGCAGGTATCACTCCCCCTTTTAAAAATGAAGAAACCCCCTCAGAGGTATAAACAGTGCTATCTAAAGCCTCATAGCTAGTGAGTAAGAAGAGACAGATTAGAACCCAGGTCTTTCAGTGTAAAGCCACTTTCTAAATTTACAAAGAAATCACTCTTTTGTATAGAATATTCCTTTATTTTACTATAATTTTTTCTTACGTATATTTTCTGAAACTAACTTTATGTAGTAATTTGGTATGTACTGAAACATAGCTTAATATACAGCATACCATATTTTACACTAATTTCAATCATGTATTTCATTTTTTTAAATCAAAAAACTATTACCCAGGATGAACAAACTCCAAACTGACTACCACAAGTAGTTTTTTAGTAATAGTTAAGAAGTCAAAATAAGGCTTTAGGGCCATAATAGGCATCCAAAAATCAAACGTGTCTCATCCATTTAATTTATTTATTATATCAGTGGCCAGAGAAATATTTTTACTTAATTTGTACTTTCATATCTTATTTAAGAGTTAAGGCACTATGATATTTTGACTATCCTCTAAAACATAATATCACTGTGAACATAAATAAATGTGCTCTAAAAATTTAATCCCCAACTTTTGATGTAATTTTAAATAGGTTTCATAATTATGTTACCTCTAGAATGTGTAGAATAATCATCTACTTTATAATTTTTTAAAAGCTTTTATTTACTTACTTTCAGAGAAAGTGAGGAAGAAAGAAGGAGAGAAACATCACTGTGTGGTTGCTTCTTGCAAGCTCCCCACCTGAGGACCTGGCCCACAACCCAGGCATGTACCCTAACTGGGAATTAAACCACCAACCCTTTGGTTCACAGGCTGGTACTTAATCCACTGAACCACACCAGCCAGGACTTTGTAACTGTTAAACTCTGGTGTTAAGTAGCGATCAACTTTCAATTGGTTTAAAAAAAAAAAAAGAAAAAAAATTAAGTTAACCTAGATTTGAATATGATCAAAGACTTTCAGATTATAACAAGGCTGAATTGAGCATTTCACTTGTCCAACATTTACTGATCATTTAGAAGGGTTAGGTTTAGGGCTAGTATATACTATGATTAATAAGACATGATCCCTGTGCATGTTCGCTGGAGTTCTCCTCCAGGTAGAGAAAACCACTAGGTAAAAGAATAATTACAATGCAATGTGAGAGGGACTATCTATACCGAAGTCTTGTACAAAGTAGTATCTTCGGCTTGCTTGTGATCTGGTCTTGTGAGATAAGATAAGTATCAGTGTCTAAAACATGCCTCTAAAGCTGAATATACACTCACGAACCTGTATCACCTTTCAACACTGTGCCATACCCAGGTGTCTGGTCTCTTCCTGATTTGCATATCCAGACAAGATAGCCAAGGTCGATAGCACTACCTTCTCAAGTTAAGGCACAAACTCAGATCAAACACTACTCAAAGGGAACACACATTTCTAGTCAACACTACAGCTCCTGAAGTCTTTAAGTTGTGAAGTGCCTTGGAATCTTTCTCCTTAGAAGAAATAAGTTTAAAAGCTCTGTTAGTCAGAATTACAATTCTGTGAATGAAATATTAAGCTTATTTCTCCTTATTTTTCTGAAACTAAAAACTGCATATTTCTTTTTAAAGTTACTTTCTTTTCAAAAAATTTTTTTAAAAAGATATTACTTATTTATTTTGAGAGGGGAGGAGGGAGGGAAAAAGAGAGAGAGAGAAACATCAATGTGTGGTTCCTTCTCACGTACTCCCTACTGGGACCCTGGCCTGCAACCCAGGCATGTGCCCTGACTAGGAATCAAACCAGAACCCTTTGGTTCACAGGCCAGTGCTCAATCCACTGAGCCACACCAGCCAGGGCTATTTCTGAACTCTCTATATACAGATTCTGATAGAGAAAAGGTTAGGTGAGATAAAAAGGTGGCAAACAGAACTTTCTCCCGCAGAGTAAGCTACTATGCATCTTAAAAAGGTTCCCCAACTACAGAATGTATCTCCTTTCATGTGATTGTAAAAAGATCATTAACAAAATTATTCTCTTCCCATAGAATGCAAATTAACTGGGTTAAGGACAGAACAGTTTTATAGGCAGATGCTCTTTTTTTTTTTCTTTTTAAGTTGTGGAACTGAAATTTATTCCT
Organism: Trachops cirrhosus; assembly: GCA_028533065.1. Classification (NCBI taxonomy): domain Eukaryota; kingdom Metazoa; phylum Chordata; class Mammalia; order Chiroptera; family Phyllostomidae; genus Trachops; species Trachops cirrhosus. The sequence continues at coordinate 4,257,308 of CM052541.1, read as the reverse complement.
AAGGTTTGAGAAAGAGGATGTACTTAACTTTCTTTGATTATAACACAGCTTGGCCAACTACGCGTCATTGAGGTTCTCTAAGGGTTATCCAGCTTTCCATGTCCTAATGTGCATATTAATACAGAGGGAACTGTAAGAGATACTAGTTGCCTTGAAACACGGTTCCAACTAAACCAAAAAGGATTCGAAGGGGAAGTGTGGAAACATAATTCCCTCTAACGGGGCACACGGGGTGCAATCCAAACATCATCAAGAACTCCCTGTGGTGCAGTACCTTCTGGGACGGTTAAGCCAAGCTCTGTGTGTTGGGTTTAAGAGCTCACACAAATGACAGTACTCAGCTGACAACAGGTGGAAAACCTCCGAGAAGGTCTGATGTGCCCTCACTGCACTTTTGACATCTGTCTAAACATTTCTCCTTCTGTGGACAAGGGAAACTTCCAAACACTAAAGGCTTCCAAGAGTGAATCAGTCTCTCGAAGATCGCAGTCAGTTTGTAAACATACTTTTTAAGGTAAAAATCCAGTCACCCTGGGTCTGGATTCACTTTAAGCCTGTGTAATGATATTTAATGGTACGGGAAAATATCTGTAATATGCTATTACAGGAAAACAGGATAAAAATGTAAAAAAAATTTACAAGACACATGGAATGCAATTACATTTACTTAAAAGTATATATACATACACATATGAAGATTTATAACCAAAAGAATTCACAGGTATTATAGAAAGGTTAGAAAATAGAAGACAAAAACAATAGCTGTAATCCTATAACCCAGATATTACCATTTCATATTGTGGGGTCTATATTCCCAATGTTTTTCTATACATATATACACCCTCCCAATAAATGTAATTGTAAAAAGTGTAGCTTTTTCATCATTAGTCTTGCATTGATTTATACATAATGATATTCCAAGAAACTAGGGCAAACTATACATTTATGCACAAGAGTGGTTCCTGACCTTGGCTGCATATTAGAATCACACGGGGAACGTTTAAAACTCCCAACGCCTGGACCACCCCCCAGACCAATTAAATCAGAGTCTCTCAAGATGGAACCCAGGCACCCGTCTTTTTGGAAGCTCCTCAGGTGATCACACTAACAGCCGGAGTTGAGAACCACTACTTGACAGAGTTTTCCCTCCAGTGAGCAAAGCTTACAGCGGTGCTTTCTTTCACTTTTTAAAAATTTATTGACTTTAGAGAGTGAGCGGAAGGGAGGGAGAGACAGAGAGATACCGATTTGTTGTTCCACTTGTTTATGTATTCATTGGTTGCTTGTCTGTGCCCTGACCGGAGACTGTGCCTGCAACCTTGGCGTATGGGGACACACCCTAACCAACTGAGCTGCCACAGCGTTTTCTCAAACGTTCATGTGCATAAAAAACAAATTTGGATCTTGTCAAAATATAGATTCCGGTTCAGCAGGACTGGGTTGGGACCTGAGATCTGCCTTTCTAACCAGTTCTCAGGTGATTCCCATGCTACTGGCCCAGGGAACTGACTGTGAGCAGCTCCAGTGTTCAGGGAAAGAAACCCCTTTAAAGACCAGAAAGAAAAAATTATAGACGCTGAAGCTCATGTTCTATACTACCAGACAGGGAGGGGTTGTCTATAGTGGATAAACAAAGAATTGATACTGGGAGTTAAGAGATGTTTCCAGGAGATAAGATTTCATAAAACTGAAAGTAAGTTTGAAATAACAACACATTTTTCAGGGGTAAACAGTCATTGAATCTAAAATGTTTTGTGTGCACAAAGGAGGAAAGGCAAGCATGGGGGAACAGAGAGGTGGGCAGTGAGAGAAAAAGATCAGAAGTCTAAAAAATTGTGGAAAAAAAATAACCCTTGGCTACAGAGCTGAAAAGGGATAGACAAACGCTGTAAGGGGACTTGCAGAATTTCTCTCTCAAAAACATGTTTGCGAACTCGTACAGCTAATAAACTTAAGTCGGTGCGGATTAATAACCGCCTTCCATCAACTCCCTCCTGGGGACACAGAGACCCCAGGAGTGTAAGTCTCCCCTGGCAGCGCTTCAGGAGCCGGCAACAAACAACGGCCTATTTGCCCGCATGCTTCTTTCTGTGTGCAGAGAGAACGAGCAGCAGCTCAAAGATGGGGTCTCTCTGCAGCTTCTTGGCAATACGCTTCTTCAAACTTCTAAACTTCACTAGAGATATAGCCAAAAAGAAAAAAAAAAGGCAAAGTTGTTTTTTCCCCGAGGCTTTCCCATGGAAATTGAAAATGTTTAGCATATTTTTAGACCGACAAAGTAAATATTTAAAAATATTCATAAATCCTCACCAGATCATCATTCCTCCAAAATAATTTCTAAAAACAATAAAATAGGAAAACTTTCATATAAAATTATCTGGAGCAATCATATGAATTAGACATTCCTTATCAAAGTAAATTTCTGTTTAAATGAACAGAAGAAATTAAAAAGGAAGACTTTTCCAAGAAATGGAAAGAATTCTGTCGTCAGATGATTCATGTTACACATCTCTAGGGTGTGAGAATCTTTGGCAATAACATGCACAATAGTAACTACCACTGGCCTTTATTTTCAGCATTTATTTACTGTACAATGATGACTAATGTACTGAATGCAAGATATTGGCTAAGTGCTTTATACAGATCAGAATTAATCCTCACAACCCTATGAAATAGGCATTATTACTATTATAGCCCTTACATGGATGAGGAATCTGTGGTTTAGGGATGGCAAAGTTGCTCAAAGGTCACATGGACAATAAGCCATATGTGTGTATATATATATATGTATTTTTTTTTTTTTGCTAGAGAGAGGAAGGGGTGGGGGAGATGGGTAGATAGATAGATAGATAGATAGAGAGAGAGAGAGAGAGAGAGAGAATATCAATGTAAGAGAAACATCCCATCGATAGGCTGCCTCCTGTACACCCCTGACTAGGGATCAAACCCGAAACTGTTACGTGCATGGGATGAGGCTCCAACAAACTGAGCCACACCAGCAAGGGCCACAAAGTTGGTTTTTGACTGCCTGATTTCAACATCCATTTTCTTAACGTTCATATGACACACTCAGCTATCCTGGATGCCCAGGGATGTTCCAGGCAGAGACTATACTCAAGACCCAGGGATAAAAGATGCGTAAGTCATGATCCCTAAGCTCACGGTCTAGGATAAGCAGTCCTTCCAGGACAGGAGACTAGAAAGGCCCTTCCAAATACTTCAGGATACAAGATGCCTTCTGATGTTGTGGATGCCAGCTCAGTCTATGCTGCTAGTGTATTCCACAGGTCAGAACTCATTCATTTTTAGGGTTCCTGATTTTTGATCTTTTATTATATATCCTTGATGGGCAAAAGACATATTTACAAAGAGGACATGTTGCACGACTAGAGGCACTATTTTCTAGCTTAGGCAAGCTTTCTAGAAATTACGGAACCACATCAAATTGTATAAAATCAATAAAGCCACAATAACGTTAAGGTAACAAACAGATCTAGTACCAGGTGAGGAGTTGGTCTCTTCCACATTGAAATGGTAAGGGATGTTGTTAACAATCAGTCCAGTCAGGGCTAGGAGAATAGGTATTAGCCCAAGACTCAGGGTCTGCTATCTCTTTTGAGTTTCTATAAAATCTCCAAAGGCTATTGCATTAGCCTAACAATGACTATAAAGTTCAATAATTCTTGCATTTCTCAGAGCTGGCTTCCTAACAGTCTTGTTTAACTTGATAACTGTAGACAGTACAAGGCCAGGGAAAATGTGAACAATATTTCCAGCCTTATCTGACTACATCCATCGCTTAGAGCTAGTCCTCAAAGAAAGAGGAGGCACAGTAAATGAACTAGTATTTGAGTACCTAAATTCAATACATATGCTAGTCACTATATTAAGAGCCCCTTTTTCTATTTTTTAACCTAATGCCATTTAATACTGACACCCACATGAAAACAGTGGTGTTCTTAGAAGTTGAATGCCTGGCTCAGTAACTCACAGCGAATAAGTAACAGCATTCAGACAGAAGTCTGTCTACACTACATACTCTTGGAAAGAAAGTGGCTTTAGGCAGCTGGTCCTCACTCAGTATCTTTGCATGGACAGGCCTCTAGAGCTGGAAGAGCTGAGGGAACAGATGAGAGGGTGAGAAAGGCAGGCAGACCCTCAATTACACCATGAAAATAGTTCTCTTGCCCTTCCTAACAATGTCCTCTTGGGATATGGTTAGTATGGAATGAGCATGATGTATTGAGTTACTGATGCTGTAATGATCTACGATGGACACAGAATCCTATTTATAATAATAAGAAAACTTCCCTATTATAAGTTGCATTCAAATATTAAGTTTATGTATTTCAAAATAATGATCTCCTTCAAATGCAGCTATGTGTTTGAATGTTTAAAAATAGACATCCTGACCTGGCTGGCGTAGCTCAGTGGATTGAGTGCGGGCTGCAAACCAAAGCATCGCAGGTTCGATTCCCAGTCAGGGCACATGCCTGGGTTGTGGGCCAGGTCCCCAGTGGGGACCACATGAGAGGCAACCACACATTGATGTTTCTCTCTCTCTCCTTCTCCCTCCCTTCCCCTCTCTAAAAATAAATAAATAAAATCTTAAAAAAAAATCTTAAAAAAAAAAAAAAAAGACATCCTGCTTTTCCATCCTCTGAATGACACCATGAGTCCCTCTTACTTGAAGGGGATTCAAGACCTTACAACTTGCTTTTAAGAACTGAAAATGTGCAGTGTTGTAAGCAATATGAAATTATCTTAATTGACATAGGTTTGTTTGTTTGCTAACAAAATTTTTGATAAAAAGACTTCTGACCCTATTCAGCTAATCTGAGAAGACACAGAAGGAAATGAGAAAAATCTCAGGCAGTGAAAGCATTTGGCAGCACGGTCCATATTAACATGTAGAGATGCTCTGATTTGACGAGCAGGGGTTAGCATTTGAAACCAGGCCTAGCCAACTGCAGAGTGGCTTGTGAGAGCTAGATCAGATAAACGGATTGACATTTTTCTGCAGATACTCAAGAGTAAGTCTTACATATTTAGTAAGATCGAAATGAACATTTCTCAGAAATTCACACAGGTGATTTGCTAGTACATATCTGCTTTACTGGAGAGTCAAAGAAAGTGACGAGAAAAAGTCTGTTTGACATGGAGGGTAACATTATTATAGTACTCTTTATTTTCTCAATCATTTCCCTCCAACTCTCCAAAGACAGCTGCTACTGTCACTTCCCCCTTCTTACTACTACAATCATGCTAAACATCTCATTCACATATTTATTCCTGAAACATGCACTGAAGTTCTACTGTGTATCAGGCACAAGTTGTGTCAGGGATTCTATAGCTGTGCTGCTCAAAAGGTGGTCCACACGCTGGTGCTGGTTTGTGAATCCATTTGGTACCAGTGTGTGAGAAGGTAAGTGTTTAAAAACTTTAATAGCATTTTAGCAGAGTAATTTGTTATTGATTTTAATACTAAAATTTCTTGACTTTTATTTTATATGTGATTTTTCTAATATTTAATTTTCATTTAATTTCTAAAAATATCAGTCTGTGAAGGATTAGAAGTTAAAACCTGGTCTTTACCAGGGATAAGATAAGAAGCACTGTTCTAGAGGATAGAACGACAAGACCTCTGCTCTCCACCCGGTCTCAGTTTAACCCTATGTGATTGTACAATAGAAGTCCTTCCATCCTCTGACATACACATTTCTGAGGAACATATAAAGTTTAGGCTTTCTAAATAGGTTTTGGAATGTAGAATTTTTTTTAAAGAAAAAGGTTATAAGTTAATAGAGAAGGGTGAGATAGGAAGGTAGGGTCAAGCCGAAAGGATAATTTGACACAGAACAGAAAATCAACAGGTAACCGGAAGGGCAGCAGGTGTAAGACATCACTACAAGCCTGGGGTAAAGAAGTCAAGAGGGTAGATCAAGGTTTATCGGAGGGAGGAAGACGAACAGTCTAGTTTCTGCTACTCAGTCTATTCTTTAGTCCCCTCCTACCCCAGCCACCAGATGCACCCTATCTACCAGGCATGCCTACGGCTGCATTTCCTAAGAACATTATGTTCTTGTACTTTGGTGCTTAGCGTAAGTTGCTCCACTCCACTTAGAACGAGAATTCCACTCTCCAGTAGACTCCGTAATGACCCGGTGCGAGGTCAACCACAGCTCTGATTATGGTCCCTGATACACTCTGAGGCAAAGCTATTTGATCCTTCCTCAGTGCACCTGCACACTTGTTTACACCTGCATCATGGCACTTATCAGAACGTACTGCACATATAAATTTGCAAGTCGAATTCCATTGGCACTATATTATTTATCTTTCCTTGTCAGTGCTCAGCACGTAATCAGCATTCAAATGTGTGTTGAACCACAATGAGTATCAGAGGGCATGTCAGAGGGGTTAATTAGAATTTTTTTGGGCTAAGCAACCAGAAAGCAAGGCTCACTACAGAGTGTCTGGAAGCCAAACCAGGAGAGCACCTCATTCAGGGTTCAGCAGGCTGTACAAAGGGCAACTTAGAGCTGGAGCTCAGCAACACACAAAAAGCAGACCAACCAACCAATTAAAAAAACCCCATGTTCTCTAAGGAGACCAGCTCAGCTAGTCAGCCAAATTGCAGGTAAAAACATATTAAAATTTAAAATCTCATTCTGCATTAAGTTGAATTCATGACTTGGCAGAGTACCCATAACTTATATAGAGGCATGGGGTTCATTACCTACGGTCTGAGGAACTTCAAGGTAAGTAGAATTTTCAGGCCAAGAGGCCGACTAAGCACATCATGGTGTATGCTAATGTCTATCATTGCAGACCAGCGCAATATGTGGCAAAGCTTCCATCCAAGGTCATAGGCATGAAGAAAAACCTCTCCCTTCTCATTCCTCTGGGGTGGAAGCAGCTATGACTAGCAATAAAAGGGAGTTTCTATTTAGTGGCATCCTGAGCATTTTCATCATGGGAACGCCTTTCTTTGCTTCGCTTTCCTAGTTTTTTGTTGTTGTTGTTGTTGTTGTGGCTTTTCTTCTTCTTGGTCTCTTTTAATACTCTGTCTTTATGATCTCTTCTCTCTCAAGCTCTCTCTACCTTGTTCACTTTCTGGACCCATTTCCTTTTGTTATTCCTACCTTCATTAACTTTTTTTAAGAGAGAGGAGATGGGAGGGAGAAATAGAGTGAGAGAAACATCAGTGTGAGACAGAAAGATCAGCTCATTGCCTCTAGCATACACTCCAACTGACCTGGGACTGAACCCGCAACCTAGGCACGTGCCCTGATCAGGAATCGAACCAGCGACCTTTCAATTTGCGGGATGTTGCCCAACCAAGTGAGCCATACCGGTCAGGGCATCTTCATTAATTTTTAAATATCACTTCTGTCGAAGTTCTTCTAGGCTTCTTCTTGCACTAACATTGGTTATACAGAGCATTCTGTCTTTTGGTACATTCTGAAGAACCAATTTGAATTCATGGACATTTAAACATCTGTCTCCACCAAAAATTTCCCAGTGGTTTTCTTCTGGTCTTTTTCCTATTTATGGGGGACAAGGTGAGAAAATATAAATGGTTTCCCTGAGAAACCAGGTTTCAGTATCCTTGAAACTTAATATGCAGCACTGTAATCGGTGGTGAGATCCCTGTGAAATAATACTCTGGCCCTGGCAAAGGTACTGTGCTTGGAAAGCATACAATCAAAATTCAAACTGGCCTGGGAACCATGGAGGTAAGTAATTTAGTAATGAGAAAAAGATCACTATTTGAAACATAACACAGTCTTCTCACTAGCAAAGTCAAACAATGAAACAAGACTTTCTTTCTCTAGTAGGTCTATTATTCTACTGGTATGTGCCGTTATGTGCCTGAAACTGGTCAGAAACAAGCTAGAATAGACATATCCAAAGAGACTCTTAGAGACTCCCATTTTTATTTGCTTCCCAGAACCTCCTGACTGAAGAAGTATACAAGGCCCTTTCTCAAGGGCATGTCCCCGAAGGGATCAACCACTGTTTCTTATGTTATTCGGAGGCATAGGGATATTCCCTTGAATTCTATCAAAATCCACAGTCAGGGATCCCTGAATTTTACCTAGTTTTAAAAAATGCTCCAGTACTGAGCGGAAAATCAACTCCCTGAAGTTATAACTCTCTCAATAAAAGCAAAGCCAAAGATGATTTTGGCTTTCAAACGGGACATCTGTGTCATATAGGGGGCTTCCTTTGCTATCACTCCAACAGCCAGTTACTTCCCAGAATGGTGAAAAAAGCCTTCAGATGTTTAAGCTGGAATAAAAAACAATCACGAAGACTCTGGCTTTAACAACACGCTGAAACATGACACCTGTAACCCTGAACCTTATTTATTTATTTTTAATTGTGACCTGACGATATGTTTTTATTAATTTTAGAGAGGGAGGGAGGGAGGGAGGGGGAGATGGGGAGAGAGAGAGAGAGAGAGAGAGAGAGAGAGAGAGAGATATTGGTGCTTCCTGTACACACCCCGACTGGGTATTGAACTTGCAACCTAGGTGTATGACCTGACTGGGAATCAAACACACAACCTTTTGGTGTGTGGGATGACACTCCGACCATCTGAGCCACTAGGCCAGGGAAGAAAGCAACACTAAACTTTAAAGTAAAGATAAATAATTGTTAACAATGTAATAGTAAGCATAATACATTTAGAGCGCTATGGTTTTTAAAAGGAGTTGGCATATGTTTCACTTATTTCATAGCATTTCTGTAAGGCTTATGGAGCAACCATTATCCTTTTTTAAAAGATGTGAAGCACTTTGCACAAAGTTGGAAAGCTTAAATAAGTGATTTCATTCTTTAATAAAATCTCTCTACCTATTCTAGCTACTCCCCTAATCTCTGCTTTCTTAAGTCACCAGAGTTCCTGAAAGAGTAATCTATTTTTGGTGACTTTATTTCATCTATTATCCATTTTCTAATCTTGGCAGATTATAGTTTGTTTCCTTAAATAGCTACTATTCTCAAAGAGATCACCAATGGCCATTGGTCAATGGTCATACAAAGTGTCATGGGACTCTCAGCAGAGTCTCAGATATTCTTTGAATGATTGAAATTTCCAGCAATTCCATGGACTTATTTTTGATCCTTGTTCTTGATCCCAACTCCGCTCTGAAACACTCCTCATTTTTCATGCCTTCACTTTCCTTCCCTGTTACTCTCCAGTATCTGAAAGTTAAACTGCTCAACGCCTACTCATCTTTCAAGATCCCATTCAAATGACAATTCTGGTATCTTCCACAATGCCTCCAGCAGTAGTCACTCTTTTTTTTCCCTTCAAAGATTTTATTTACTTATTTTCAGAGAGAGGGGAAGGGAGGGAGAGTGGGAGTGAAACACTGATATGCAAGAGATACGTCCATTGGTTGCCTCTCACACTCCGCCAACTGAGGACCTGACGTGCAACCCAGGCATGCGCCGGGACTGGGGATCAAACTGGCAAACTTTCGGTTCGCACGCTGATACTCAACCCACTGAACCACACACCAACTGGGACAGCACTCTTTCTCTGAGGTTCCACCGTACTTTATACTACTGGACACTTATCACATTTTATTCTGATTGTTAATTTCTCCCTCTCTCTCCCTTATATACAAATCATTTGAATATAAAAACTGGTTTATCATTCTGCATCTTGCGTTCAGCAGATTACCTGGCACTTATGGACCCTGAAAACAAATGTGTGAGTCCACCACCAGTAAAGTGGCAGCACTATAGCCAGAGCTCTCCTCTGCCTTTGTTCTTCGCACAGAAGATGGCTCAAAGCAAAGGCTTCCAGTTAAATTTGTCACCTCTTATTCCGTGAAAATTGTCAGGCCAGATCCTCAGAGTTAGTCCTTTTGTAAAAACCTTTCATTTAGCAGCGACCTGTCCGTGAACCATCATTTCCAAACAGAACTGTCACCCAGATAGCCACACATGGTATGGTTATGACTCTCCTGTGATTTGCTCATCCATTTTTTCTCCACCACGTGAGGACAAAGGGAGAAGGTGGCCATCTGTAAGCCAGGAACTGAGCCCCTGCTGAAAACCAAATCAACTAGCACCTTAACCTTGGACTTTCCAGCCTCCAGACTTGTTGAGAAATAAATATCTGCTGTTTAAGCCCTACAGTGTATGGCATTTTGTTTTAACAGCTCTGACTAATACATGCTGTTTAAATACTTCCTGGAAAATGTCTTTTTTTTTTTAGATAACTCTAATTGTTAGAAAATCCTTCCTTATCTGAGGCTTACTTTTGCCCCCATATCTGAGAGTTGAGGGACAACCAAGGAAATAGAGGATATGAACACAACAGAAGAGAATGATTTTCAATGAAAAAATAAACCTGTGATTTAACACTGAGGAAAGATTTTAAACTCAAATGCAGTAACACAGCCCTGACTGGTGTGGCTCAGTGGATTGAGTGCCTGCCTGTGAACCGAAGGGTGGCCAGTTCGATTTCTAGTCAGGGCACATGCCCAGGTTGTGGGCCAGGTCCCCAGTTCAGGGCGTGCAAGGGACAACCAATCGACATCTTTCGCGCTGATTCTCTCTCCCTCTCTTTTCCTCCCACTTTCCCTCTCTATAAAATAAATAAATATTTTTAAAAAAAGGAATAATACAGTAAAAAAATTAATTTCCCAAGAGTCATTATGGTATATTGTAGAAAATAGCAGTTTATAGAAAGACAAGGTTTAAATTAAGTTCCTGCCTTTATCTGAGTGATAACCTCATCAATCCTTAATTTTCTATCTATAAAGTGAAGACAATAATGTATGGAGTTGTTGTGATACTGTATAAAGTGCTCTGAAAACCTGAAAAAGACTGTAGGAATAAAGCATGTTACACCATTCCCTTTCTTCTTGCAGCTATATCTAAAGTATTATTTATATCAGGGCTATTTATGTTCAGTTCTGTATACTTTATCTAAATTTGGAGGCAATAATTGCTCTGTGACTCTGAATCAATGGATCCACAATGTACTAGACAAAATATTTCATCAATAGCATCTAAGCCCCGGATGGTATGGCTCATCGGATTGAACATCGGCCTGTGAACCGAAAGCTTGCAGGTTCGATTCCCAGACAGGGCACATGCCTGGGTTGCCGGCCAGGTGCCCAGTTGGGGGCGTGCAAGAGGCAACTGATTGATGTCTTTCTCTCACATTTGTGTTTCTCTCCCTCTGTTTCTCCCTCTCTTCCCTTCCTTCTAAATATAAATAAATAAAATCTTTTTAAAAAGTATCTAAGAGTGGTATGAAAAAAAGGAAATAGCTTGCTTTAATTACCCCAAACCACAGAAAATGTTTTGCCTGTTTTAGGTGTAGTACATATCTCAACAGAAATACCTGCTGAAAAGAATCCTTGTTAACCAAGGAAAGTTGTCACCAAATCAAAGAACTGCAGTGTAGGAAAAGGATTGGAGTTCTGTGAAGATTGTCCGCCCTACTGCCTTATCTGATGCATACACACCTTCCCTCTGCAATACTCTTGAAACAGGCATACATATGCTGTTTAAAGTGCTTTCTGAAAAATGTAGGTTTACTGCAGGTAACTCTAATTGTTTGAAATTAGGCTATGTAAACTCTGTCCCCCCTAACTGCTACCCTTGAGTCTTGTATTTCTCTGACAGCCACACATTTAATTCTTCTTTAGAACAGTAATTTTAAACTTTAGAACATTCATGTCCCTTGCCCAGTTCTTCTTCCTTTTTAGGTTAAAACTTCTCAGTTGTCCAATTATTGAATGTATTGCACATTTCAAGCCCCTCTCCTCTGGACCAGGGTCACTTAGTTGGACGCTAAACAAGTTCCTCATGTGTGTTCTTACAGTGGGACTATCACCTTCCTTGCCTTAAACAGTAGGCTTATTTAGTCCAATCCACTGAGATCTTTATGGATAATGGACTGTAGAAAAAATATATATGCTTTTCCTCTCTGCTTCAAAATCACCAGCAGGTCAAAAACAAAAGAATGCTGCTCTTAAAATCTTGACAATTTGAGTTTTAAGCATTCAAGCAATGGTTGGAACAGTCAGATTACCAGACAAGATGGCCGTTAAAATACCTTCCAATGATGCTAAAGCTCAGGAATAGGGACAAATCTATACACTCCAAAGTCAAGTCCTTCTCTGTTGTGGGGATTTGTGAATGCAGAGTAAAGGCAAAAGAGGCCTGTGAGGCAAGAGTGAGGTCAAGACTAATAATAACCTAGAGCTGCCAAACCTCAGCACGATTGCTAGCTCTTTATCAAATACAGTGATGATATAACCAGAATTTTCCATGAGAGTCTTACCATGTTCTGTTCCGTATCTCTAGAAGTTACTATAATGTTTCACCATAAACCAGACACACAATCCTGGAAAGAAATTTAGAAGGTCCGCAGAAGACCATAATCATCTAATTATACTCTAAATTCCTCCCAAAAACATGAAAGCAGGAATGCCTGTTTAAAAATCCTAAATCACACGATCAATAGGACATTATATTCACTTAATCCGTTCAGGGTAATGGTAACAACTTCTCAGAATCCATGCATGAGTGTCCTGGGAAACAAGCTACCATCACAATCTGCATGAGGTCCGTGAGTGGGCAAGCTGTGACCAACAGTGTTCACTGGCTGTATGGGTGGTATGTTTTCGTTGCTTCCCCAGAACGGGGGTTGATAGACAGAAACTATATTTTAGGAAATCATAAACCTCAAACTCATTTATAACACTTGGCCAAGGCATCTATTAGGCATTACTGACATTCAAGAAAAGTTCAACAGTCTACTATTCTTAATAAGGAAATCCAAGTGAACAGAAGATGTAAAGCCAACTCTTTTTGACTGGAAGTAAAGTCAAAGGTCAAGGTGCTATGACAAAGAGGCTATTGGGGATCCAGGGTCAAACTATGGAGAGAAATGCAAGAACACAAGTGAAAGGTCCTTTCAGAAACCTTCTGAGCCAAACTGCTTCTCTGCCGGCCACACATTAAGATGTGATTAATTCCTAGAAAACAAGACAAACACTAGGTACACATCAATGCTTATTAACAAAATCATTTCTTTAAAGAGGCAAAACAGAAATATTAGTTTTTCTCATTAAGAAAAGAGAACAAGAAGACATTGGTTATACCTCAGAAAAATAAGTGGCTTTATAATAACATTACCTCCACTGTTATTATTAATATTAATAAAACAAATAATAACAGCAGTTAACATTTATCACTTACTGTGTGCCAGACACTGTAGTAAGCATTTTGTATGCAGTCTCGTTTAATCCTCACGACAACCCTCTGAGGGAATGGCACGGACACTGAGTTTCATGATGTGAGTGCTCTGCCTAGGGTCCCAAGAGCCCTGTGAGGCAGTGCTGTTTTCGTCCCCACGTACAGATGAGGAAATCGAGGCAGCAGTCACAGAAGCTGCTCGGGGACATGAAACCAGGAGTGAAGGGCTGGGATTCCGGGCAGTGTAGCCCTACCGTCCAGGATGGCTCTTAACCACTCTGCTGTGCTACCTACCTCCCCAGGGACCCGGGGGTCCAGGGAAATACACTCCAAAGCAAGGTATCATTTGTTGTCCGAGCTGCCAAAATGAAAAGACCAACACAGTCAATGTGGACAAGGAGCACTGTCAGCACTGTTGGTAGGAGAATGTTAACGGCAAAAATTTTTTTGTAGTAAAAACAATTCTTACAGAAACAGACACTCTAAAACAAAGTTTAGAAGACAATTTACCGCAGATTTACCCAATAAAAGGTGGATGATAGATTCTTAAGAAAACATTCATTTTATTTTCCTGAAGGTAGTAGCAACTCCTGGAACTCCTTTCCTTTTCTCTGCTGATTCTCAGATGGCGATAAAGGCTGCCAGAGGATGAGCATTCCGCCGCCCCCATGCTAACTTTTTTAATGTGGCTGCTCCCTCTGTGATTTAATCAGCCCAGATCCAACTTTCCCTGAGAGCGTCTCTTGGCCCACTAACATCAGCACTGACTTGCTTAACTCATCTTCCCTTCCAGGGGGCTGACGGAAGTTCTGCTCTCTACTGTTTCCCATGTTTGTCTCGGAGCCTCTTTCTCAACAGGTTTAAGAATCAAGACTGAAGGTGAAAAGCTCAAACTTTCCCTTTCTGCTATGTTCAAAAGCCATTAGCAAGATCCCTCCTTGTTTCCAGCAACATGCTAATTCCAATCTGACAAAAATGTTGCTTCTGAAACCTCATAACTCTCCGTAGTCTCTGGTTTCCTGTCTATACTATACAGGTTAAGTAACAATATAAATTACTTAAGAAAAGAAAAAAAAAAAAGAAATCCACATCACAGCTTTTCTAACACTTCAGCCATTCTACTTACAGGTGCCATTATGAAGAGAAACACGGAGAGGTACATGGAGCCATAACGGAGGCTGTTATTAAACTTCACTACCTAAAAACACTAAAGTTTATCATAAATGGTAGTACGCAAAGGTGATGATGCCTTCCGTTTTTTAAAACAAGCATAGCAGGTCAGCTTCCACGGGAAAAATTTCATTTGTACATCCAAAACATCTGTAACGTTTTTGCACTTCTGTGCTAAAATTTACTACCAACTTGGTCTCTGAGTGTGACAAAGCCATTAAAACTTGCAGGGTTGAGATGGGCATTGTCAAAACCCACCGCTCAGAGAACAGGGGAGGAGCCCTCCAGTGGGGACTCCGTTTTCACTGAGAGAGGACCTGGAGAATGTTCCATATTGTACGCAGAGCATGCAAGAAGAGATGAAGGTCAGCAGGAAAATGCAAAGTTGGGATGCACAAGATTGCAGCTTTTTCACCCGCATGACATGGGTACAGATTACCACTCTATTAAAACACGGGTCCTCGCTGCATTAAGGACAGAAGGTTGCACAAGCCACGCCGCGACAGGCCCGGGGCCATGATTTCCATTCCCTACCACCGTGCACCCTACCGTGTCCCCGACGTGATCCGGTGACTGCTGCTGGACAGCTCCACCGCGTCTACGTCGCCCGCACAGACGCGAGCGAGCCAAGACACCTGGGCCAGGAGTCCCCGTGCGAACCCCAAACCGCAAGGCACCTCACGCACAAGTTCGTGGCTCTCCTTTCGCCGGGAAGAAAACCAAGGAGCCGAGGGAGACGCAGCGCCGTCCAACGCCTCGGGAGGCCAAGACAGAGTCAACGAGGAGGGCGGCCTTGGACCTCCCCCGTTTCCTCGGCTCCATCCCAGGAAGGAGCCACAAGTGAGGAGAAGTTGTGGAAACAAGACGGGGGTGGCGTGGGGTGCGCGAACCCAAGAGAGTTGAACAAAAGCATCTGCGTCCGTCCCACGCAAGGTCCCTCGCTCCAAGTCACTCGGCCCTGCTCCCCGGCGGACTTCCCGCCAAAGAGGCTGCTGCGCTTCCAGGCCAGCCCCCCGCGCCCCCTCGGCCCTTCCCCGCGGGCTGCAGCGCCTCCCCGGCCTCTGGGGGCGGCCCGGAGCTCGGACCCCAGCCGGCTTCCCCGACGGCCGGCGTCTTTCCCAGAGCACTTCCAGGGCTCCTCCGCCTCCACGCCCCCGGGGCTCCCGTCAACGTCCCTGTCCTCCCTCGGGGTGCCCCTTTCCCCGCCTCCAGCGCCGGGTCTCGTCAGGGACGCGGGATGCCGTTTCTCTCCTCCCCACCGCCTCTCCTCAGATGCCCACCTGGCGCGGCCCCCGTCCCTGGCCCTTCTCCTCAGCGAGCCGCCACCTCCCAAGTCCTCCCGGCCCCGCCCCGCTCCCGGGCGGATACAGTTTGAAGCCCCTCAGGATCTCCCGGGCACGCTCGTCCTTGGCTGACATGATGCGGCAGCCGCCGCCCGCGGCTCTCCCCCGCTGGCCCGGCGGAGCCTCGCAGACGATGCCCCGGAGCCGACAACTGAGCCGCAGCCGGGCCTGGAGACCTCCGGCGAACAGCGGCAGCGGCCAGACCCGGACCGGTTTCTCCCTTCCCTCAGCTCCCGCTCCTGATCCCTTCTCCTTCCCCGTAGCCTCAGAGTGCCCGCCCCGAAGCCAATAGAAAGCCCGTCTCGGCGATTGACATCCTGGTCAGCCAATAGAAATACTTAGCGGCTTCGCAGGGGGACGAAGAGAGCCGACGAGAAGGGCCCTCCCCGGGAAGTCCCGTAGGACAAATTTTTCATTCGTTGTTGTTGCCTAGAGTTTGCCCCGTGGAGGATTGGCTTTAAATCTGCAGAGGCTCCGTGGGCCCGTTCCCGGCGCTAGGCATACTAGGGCTCGGAGAGGACTGCAGGTTGCACTGTGCGATGTGGCCGAGACTACATCTCCCAGCATTCTAGGGGAGTACTGGGGAAATCACAGATCCCAGCGCGCAACAAAGAGGCCCAGGGACTACAAATCCCAGCATTCCATAAACCCTATTTCTCTGTAACTTAGACTCCACTGTGCCGCGCAGTGTGCGCAAATTCTTAAATCCTTCAGGTTGGGTGGTGTCTGAATTCCGGGAGTTGAAACCAGGCAGGAAGACCCTCTTCACTCTCAAAGAAGATGACAACCCAACAGAGAGGTAACTTCTGTTTACATGGAACTCAGAAATCTCCTGCAAATCATGGTAAGGCTGCAAACAAAAACACTGATTAAACCATGAAAGATAGTATAAGAAAATGACTCCTTCAAGTCATGCTGGTGTGTTGATCAGGGGCGCCTTTTACATGTTTTGCGGGGGTTTCTATTGTGCTCCTGCGCTGGACAGAGAGAGAGAGAGAGAGAGAGAGAGAGAGAGAGAGAGAGATCTCGTATACCCAGAATACAGGAAGGGACTTAAGAGAATTGGCTAATCCGACGCCTGTTTTACATATGAGGAGACTGAGGCCCACAGAGGCGAAGAGATTGTCTACCGGTCACAGCAAGTTGGGGCAGAGTTAGAATTAGGCCCTAAGGCTCCTGACCTGCTCTCTGGGCTCTTTGCACACTAGGCTGGCGATATTTTTAGCAGCACGGCTGGGTGATTATTATTCTCCTTGGTGAAATTGCCCCATCCAGGTTGAAGCACCCAGGTTAGGTAAGCATTTATTTGGTGGATTTCCTCCAAGAGTGATGTTTGTTTATCTCCACTCTCGGTAAGACTTGATGTTTTGATTCATTCTTTGTTGCTCAAGGTGACATTTAATGTGATTTCAGGAAGTAGGTAAAATTGTAGCGTAAGCAAAGGTTTCCTTGGAGATCTCCTATTTGTTTTCCCAGCCTTCCTTCCTCTTTTTGTCCCCCTTTCACCCATATGGGCACCGATCCAATTTTTCCTTTCATGTAATTCAACAGTTTTCTCAGCTTTCCTTATTTGCCAAGCTTTCTGTCAGTAAAAGGTGAAAGACATGGTCACTGCCCCCAGGAAGATAATCATCTAGTTAGGGAAATAAGGAGAATCCACTGAGATTCAAGATGGACTGTGATAAATGGCATAGAAGAAAGGACATCAGAATGCTACAGAGGCTCTAATGAAGAGATGTATTCCAGCCGCAAAACTGGATAGAGGAGGTGCCATTTGAACTTGAAGGATGGATGAGATCTTTTTTGCCTCTGTTAAAATTTTTATCTTTAGATTTTTAACATACAGTAAGGGCACAATTTTTGCACTTGTGTACACCTGTGTCCCCACCCCTCAAATCAAGGTATGGAACTGGTCCAGCACCCCTGTGCCTCTCCCGGGTCAGTACTGCAGCCTCCCATCCCAATAACTGCTCTTCCGACTTCTATTACCATAGATCCATTTTGTCAGTTTTTGAATTTCATTTAAATGTCATCATACAGAATGAGTCTGGTTTTTTTCATCCATTAGTATTTTTGTGAGATTCATCCGTAAGTATGTAGCAGTAGTTTTTTTTTTAATTGCCAAGTAGTATTTCACTGTATGTATATAGCACTGATTATCTGTTCTACTGTTGATGGACATTTAGGTTATCATCAATTTTTGGCTTTTATTAACAAATCTGCAGTGAGTATTCTTATGTTTCTTAAGGTGGACTTGTGCATTCATTTCTAGGAGAGGAGTGGCTGGCTCGTAGGTGGGCACATGATCGGCAATAGTAGATACTGCCAGTCTGGCAGGCGTTTGTGCCATTTTCACCTTCACCAGCAATGTAAGAGTTCTAGTTGACTCTTACTGTCCTTGTCAATACTGGGTGTTGTCAGTCTTTTGTTTTTAGCCATTTTTGGCTAAATGTAGCATCTCATAACCTATAGTTCTTATTTACATCATCTCTGGTGATGAGGACCATGTGTTTATTGGCTATTTGAATGTCCTGTTTTGTGAAATGCTTGTTGAAGTCTTTTGTTTACTTTTTTAAAACTGGGATGTTTATCTTCTTACTGATTTATAGTTATTTTATTGTCTGGATATGGGGTTCCTTATCTGGTATATGCTTGCAAATTTCTTTTCCAAGTCTCTGGCTTGTTTTTTCACTCTCCTTACTAGTGTCTTTTGACACACAGAAATTCTTCATTCTTAATTCCAATGCAATAGTTTAGTGTTTTCTTTCTTTTTCTTTTTTTGTAGGTTTTTAAAAAAGATTATTTATTTATTTATTTTTAGAGAGAGGGAGAGGGAGGCAGAGAGAGAGGGAGAGAAACATCAATGTGTGGTTGCCCTTCGCTTGTCCCCTACTGGGGACCTGGCCTGCAAACCAGGCATGTGCCCTGACTGGAAATTGAACCAGTGACCCTTTGGTTCACAGGCCAGCACTCAATCCACTGAGCCACACCAGCCAGGGCCGGTGTTTTCTTTTATGATTAGTGCTATTTGCATAGAATTTAAGAAATCTTTGTGTACAGAATCAGTAGGATTTTATTTATTTATTTATTTATTTATTTATTTATTATTTTTTAACCAGTCATCTTTTATTAAGTACTACATGAAAGGATTTTGAGGTTCTGGGCAAAGGTCATGGTCAGGAATATGGAGTCCACATTGGGCCTTCTTCAGTGGTACTTGCATCATGCACATGTTTGAGTTCCTCATAGGGCAGCAATAGTTGAAAAGCATTGCCAGCACCATGGAAACCCCAGCGACCCTCCCTTTCTTCTCATTGACTTACTTGTTGTAATATCGGTAGTAACCTCTTTGAAACGATTCAGCAATGCCTGTAGGGATAAAATCCTGCATCAGTATCCAGCGTGGCAGCTCCTGTAGTGTGACATCCATGAGTGTCTCCTTCACTGGTACTACTGACACCATTTTGGAGTCCGGGGTGTTGTTGGGAGGAAATATGAAGAAAGAGATTTACAAAGAAGAAGATAGAGAGCAAGTTGGAGGCCCTGCTGTGAGTGAGGGAGGTGTACATTGTGCTGGGCATGGAGTTTGGGCTGTAAAGAGGGTGAGGCAAGACAAAGCTGGGAGGTAGGCGGGAACCATACTACAAAGGGCTTTAGCTGCAGCCTTGGAGTCTGGACATTGTTCTAGAGGAAGTGGAGGCACTGCTGGAATATTTATGAACTCAAACAGAACTCAGTTGTCCTCCTTTCACCACCAGATTTGCCCCTCCTCTCTACAGCCCTGTTCACTTACCACCACCTCCAGATAGCTGTGCCTTCCCTAGCCAGAATCCTGGGTGATATCCTCCTTCCCTTTCTCTGCTTTCAAGTGGTCACAAGTCTGATAGCTTCTATGGTCTAAATGTCTCCAATAACATTTCTTCTTTTACATGACCAACCGCCACCACCCTTGTTCAAGATCTCACAGTCTCTTATATCTAGAATACATCAAGCCGCCGCAAGGGTTTCCCTGCTCCAGTTCTCTCCACATCCAAGGCCATTCCCAGAGCGGCTGGTGTGATCAAGCTAAAATGGCAATTGCTCATACCTCTCCACAGCTGAAAAGCCCTAACTAGCTCCTCAGTATCCTTAAGATAAAAGAAAAACTCCTTTATATGGCTTACACCCTTTGTGATTTGCTTGCTTGTTCTTCCAGGCTCAACTCAAGCCTAATCTCCTCTAGAAGCCTGCCTTAATTCTCCTTCCCAGGGAGAGCCTTAACCTGTACTCTTAGGTGCCTGTGGCAACTGTCTGTCATAACCAGAGAGACCTCTCTCTCCCAAGGGGCAGTGAGCTCTCCTAAGCAAGAACTTTGCTCTATTTAGGTATTTACTGGGTATGGTGCCGGGCTTGTGGTTTCCAAGACCCTGGGCCACCTGACCCCAGTCTGTAGCCCTCACTCCTGAAACCTCGGTTCCAGCCGTTCTGGGTGGCTTTTCTGCATCAGTCGGTGTTGCACAGTGCAAGCCTCTGTGACTGCCATCACTGCCCCCTTTCCTTCCCCTTTTTGCCTGGAAGATGCCTGTTTTTTTCTTCCCCAACATACTCTCTTCTGTGCTTCCAAAGTGTTGTCTCTCATAGCACTTAACACATTCAAGCTTTTTGAGGGCAAGAACCTTGTTGGGGTTTTTTTTTTCCCATATAACCTTCTAGAACGTAATAGGTGCTAAAGACATTTTTTGAATAAATGAATGGGTCGGAGTTAGGCTCCTTTGCATCTGTGCTGACTGCTTTCTGCACTCTAAAACACAAAAGGCAAATATAGGTCTTTTCCTCATCTTCAGGACCTGGAAGTCTGTGGTGCATACTGTACTTGAAAGGAGTCAGTTTAAGTGTTGGGTTATATAGTAATTCCTTAGCTATCTTACTGGAGAGTTATTAAGTCCCAAATGCAGCCACGAATGGCATTTTGGTCACAGAGGCATCGTTGGCTCCATTCAACAATGCTTATTTTAAAAAATTTTCTGAAGAGAGGTCAAGAACATGGTCTTGGGCTTCAGACAGCCTAGGTTCCAAAGCGGACTTTGCTACTTACCGGCTTTGGGATTTTTATACTTAGTTATTTCACCGAAAAATGGGGATAATATTACAGGCTATAGAGTTACGAGAATTCAACGAGACAATGTAAAGCTCTTGGCACATGGAAAGACGTTTAATAAACAGTAGTTGCTGTTAGGCTTACTATATGTCTCCATTCCCCCGGTAGACACAGTCGCCAAAGGGAGCTCTTGCGGGGTAAAGCTCTGTCAAAGGGGTGGATTTCAGGTCCAGGATGGTGAAGATTTGGGCCCCAGTACCGCCTAGGCTGTATTCCCTCTCTCAGGCCTCTCCCCATCCCGATTCCTGGGCTACAGTCCAGCAGGAACCCCTTCTTCTGGCCGGGCCCCGCTGGAGATGTGAGGCTGGGAACACTGCGAGGGGAACCTAGTGTGGGCGGAACTGGAATGCGGCAGCGGGAGGCTTCTAGGGGAGCGGTAAGGCCGACGGGTCGGCGGAGGGAGAAAAGCGTCGGACGCCCGGCCGATCATGGACGCTTGACAACCTGCGGGCAGGCGCCGGGAGGCCGAGACAGCGACCTAGAGGACGGAGAGGCGGCGAGGACAGGTAGGGGCCAGCGAGGAGGCGGGACCGGGCCAGCCAGGTTCGTCGGGACTGTCCGGTTTCGCGCCCGCCGCCTGGAAGGCCTGCAGCCACACCGCCCCGCCCCCGCCCCGGGGAGCGCGCCCCGCGGCTCCTCACTCCGCACCCGCCGTCCTGTCAGGGAGCGAGCAGCGGGTCCGCTCTCCCTGAAGTCCATCGTAGCCTGAGACCCTCGACTCCCGCACTGCGGCTGTTCTCGCTTCCCCACCCCCAAACGCTGCCCCTTTGCCCCTCTGCTATCCATCAAAATAGCGCCCCCCACGACGGGAACTCATCACCCCGGTGTCTCCAGCCTCCTCCTCGAGCCCTCCCACTCCAGAAGAAAGCGATTATCAGCGCCTCTTTATCTCCTTCCCCCCACGGGCCTTGCTCTTTAGGCAGAGATTTTTTTTTTTGAGAGACCGAAATTTCTGTCCATTTGTCTAATCCTTCTCCACCCCCAGGCCTTTCCATTCAATCTGTTCACACGTGTCCACGTGGAAGGGAGGTTTTCGTTTCACCTCCCCCTTTTCTCTCCCATCCTCCTCACTCTCCTCTTACCTCATCCCTTCTCAGTAACCTTTATTCCCTGGCACGTCGCTTTTTCTGTTTCCGACAAGACCTTAGAACCCTAAGAGCGACTACGTACTGGTTTCTCTAATACTGTAGGAGGGCTGCAGCCCTGTGTGTCTGCCTCCCCAGGAAAACTTAGTTTCTCTTGCACCAAACCGTCCTTCTTTGCGTTGTTCTGTGCTTCAGCTTACTAAAATTTTTCTCCTTCATTTTGTTGTACTGCCCCAATATGTACCGACCTTGGAGGAGTTATCTTCTCTGAGGCAGGATTCCTGGACAGTGGATTTGCGGTGCTGTGTCCACATACGCTCAGCACGTGATTAGATTACGCAGTTGAGGGACTCGCCTGTCCCTGATGTCTTCAGGATGGCAATATAGTATCTTCACAGTTTTCTCAGATCTTCTTATTGTTTTGTTGAGGATTTATAAAAATTTTGAAATCATGTTTGGTAAAATGTCACTTCTCAGTAGAAGGACAGATTGAGGGATATTTTTCATGAACTTACACACCATGTATTTTCTTAGTTTGAATATGTTGCTGCTTATCTTTCAAGATGATTTCCCCCCTTTTTCTATCCTTAAATGACTTCTTTGATTAAATGAGGCATCTTTCTTGTCTGTTTTTTGTGTCTTTTTCTTATCTGTACCTGGCGGTAGATGGGAGTCTAAAGCTCTCTGGAAGCTGTAACTGATTGCTTTTCCTTGCATCACCCACCTCTGTATGGGCAAGATTCTCTTGTTCACAGCTAGAGTCTGTAAATGAGGTGGATATAACACAGCTACTGAGAAACTGCTGTGTGTTTCTTTAGGTTTTGGTTAGGCTTAAGGGCTTAGAACATGCTGCCTTTGGGAGAGGCTCAGATGGTGATTAGGGGGATTTTACTAAATGTGTTTCAAACCTCAGAATACGGACAAAATTTCTTTAACTCCAGGTTGAACCCTACCCACCTCACAAAGTAGTCATAGCCCCTGGACTCAGGAACTGGTTTTTCTTTTTTAATACTATAAAATTATTCTGATATCTGATTCAGCATTAAATTAGCATAGGCTTTGCAAAGGAGAAGGAAAAATGATGGGAACACTTTTCTTTTGGACAGATCTTAAGGCCAGAGAATGGCAGGTGAACAGAAACCCTCAAGTAACCTCCTGGAACAGTTTATTTTACTAGCCAAAGGCACTAGTGGCTCAGCCCTCACTGCCCTCATAAGCCAAGTCTTGGAGGCGCCTGGAGTGTATGTCTTTGGAGAACTGCTGGAGCTGGCCAATGTGCAGGAGGTAAGGGCAGTTTCTAAACAATTTCTCTGTCTTCTCTGTGCTAAGCCTTCCTTTGAGTCCCCAGGTTTCCAGGGAATCTCAGTGCCAGAGCGTTGCGGACCTGTGAGGGGCCCTGCCGAGGGGGGGATGGGACGTGGTGGGGCCGGGGGAGAGCGGAAGGGTGCTGTCCTGGACGCCTCTGGTCAGCGTTTTCATCCGAACTTGAGGTGAGATTAGATTGGGCTGCTAATAATTTGAAAGACGGAGAGAACGTGGCCGGACCTAGCAAGTAGAAAGGCAGAGTGTGAGCAGGGACTGAGGGTTAACAGGGTCGTTTCAGGCACTCCTGGGGACGAGAACCGCCAGTGCAGATCCTGGCCGGGAAGGCCGGTCCGGCACACAGGTAGCACGAGTGACCGCTGCGGACCTGAGGTAGGCACGAGGGAGGAGTGCGTTGTTGCTGTGGAGAACGGCTACGTTGTGTAGGTGTGTAAAGGAGAGAGGATGGGACTGACGTGCTGGGAAGTAGTCCTTTTTGCCTCGTTTGCTTCTTTGTTTGGTGGTAGTTATTAAAACCTTGGGTATCCAGTTTTGGTTGTTAGGCCTTAAAAATGAGATGATGCAGTGAAGAATGACCAGGTGGAATAAAGAGATATATAGCAACCTATACTTTTCAACCTCTACTTCCCACTTTGGACGTTTTTATGGTTGTCTCTCACTATCCATAGGGCGTTGGTTCCAGGCTCCCCCTCTGATGCTCAGGTCTGCTGTATGAAATGGCACAGTGTTTGCATAAATGGCAGGGTGTACCTGCACATCACTTCATTCACATGGATTCAGCATAGTGGCTGATTCAAGGTCTGCTTATTGGAACTTCCTGGGATTGTTTTCCAGATATTTTTGATTGATGGTGGGTTGAATCACCAATGTGAAATCCGGATACACAGGATGACTGTATTTACTTACTGATTGGTACTCTTGTATTCATTGACTGAGCTGGATAGAGTTCTGGTGACATTTTTATTACTTTGGGGGTTGTGTTCAGGTACTCTTGGTGGGATGGGTCAGCTTCCTTGTTACCATCACAGCTTCTTTCTGGCTGCCAGGATGGTGCCAGCTCTGTGAATGGCTTTCACCTGCAAATCTGGGCGGTACTTGTTCTTGGGGCTTGTGTGCATGATGCTGCTGAGGGTGCCCTGGCGTGCTTGTTGATGGTGGCCGACATATAGGAGGTGGTTGGCCTTTGCTGGCCCGTTCTTCACTTCACGACTACTGGGATGCTTTGCTGTTGGCTGCTGGCTCCACGCCCACAGCTCTGTGGTAGAGCATCCCGTTATAGTAGGAGTTGCAGGCCTTCCAATGACTGGTCTTGTGGCTGTACATCTGCTTATTCCTCTTGATCAGGACACTGAAACAGCTTTCCATGACTGTTCATTGCAGACGTGAAGACATGACATCCTCTCTTCTCCCTGCAACAGCCGGAGACCGAAAGGGCTGCTTTTATTTTTTAATTGTGAACTTTAAAAAATTATTTTAAAGATTTTATCTATTTTTAGAGAGGGGGAAGGGAGGGGGAAAGAGAGGGAGAGAAACATCAATGTGTGGTTGCCTCTCATGTGCCCCCCAACTGGGTACCTGGCCTGCAACTCAGGCATGTGCCCTGACTGGGAATCGAACCAGCGACCCTTTGGTTTGCTGGCCAGCACTCAATCCACTGAGCCACACCAGCTAGGGCTAAAAATAACTTTTTAAAAAGTTGTTATTCAATTACAGTTTCCCCATTCCCCCCTCTAATTGTGAACTTCTAATATCAGTTTTGTTCGCTAGACTGTATGCTCTGTTGTTTCCTTAGAGCTTAATATGTGGACTGACACACATGGGCTTTCAGTCCCAATTTAATATGTCAGAGATGGAAAAGGAGTGCTGTAGGGAAAATTGAAGAGAACTGGGTTCTTTTAAAATAGACTTTATTTTTTAGAGCAGTTTTAGAGTCATAGCAAAATTGAAAGAAATGTAGAGATTTACCATATACCCCCTGCCCTCACACATGCATGGCCCCCCCGTTACCAGTGTCCCTCCCTAGCATGGAGCCTGCTTGGACACATCATTGTCACCCAAGTCCATCACTTGCTTTGGGTTCACTCTTGGTGTTGTGCATTCTGTGGGTTTGAACAAAAGCGTAATGAATGACCTGTATTCGCTAGTACAGTATCATGCGGAGTAGTTTCGCTGCCCTAAAAATCCTGTGTTCTGCCTGTTTATCACTCCCTTCTCTCTAACCCATGGCAACCACTGGTTTACTTCGTAGTTTTGACTTTTCTATTACATTATAAATGGAATCCTACAATATGTAGCTTTTTTAGATTGGCTTCTTTCACTTAGTAATATGCATTTGAATTTCCTCTATGTCTTTCATGGCTTGATAGCTAATCATTTCAACAGAAGAGTTGACTAAGGGGTAATATGCTCCTTCAGGTTCACGAAAAGCCTGAATGAATATGCCAACTAGTTGTTTTGTCATTATGAGATTAGCTAAGAGGAGATAGATGAAAATGGAAGCTGGAAACACCTTATTGATTCGGGCCAGTGGCAGAAGTTTTAGAGTATCTGCTTTGGAGAAAATAGTCTGTTACAGCTAGTTTTCTAATCATCTGTCTGAAAAACGGGGGCTAGATTTGATGATCTGCTTCTGACTCAGGACTTCAGAAGGTTGTTGATGAACCCGAAAAGGTAGACTGGAGTATTAGGGTGCCTGCTCTCATTGGGGTGCTTAGCAAATCAACTCTATCTCCCCACAGTTTGTTTTTTCCATATGGAAGCTGGGAATAAGCTAGTTGTCTTTCCCTGGTCTGAAGTTACGGATGTAGTTCTTGGAACCTTTTTTAAAAAGATAAAATTGGGTAGTGTTACCATTGGCGTCCCCAGAATAACTTGGGTACCCCTGTTTAGATTTTACCAAGTTTGGTAAATTGGTGAGTAACGGTCCATGTTTGTGAGTAAAAGCAGCAGCCAGTTAAGATCGTTGAGAGCAGAGTGAGCAGTTCAGGCAGACGATGTCTCTTTCTTTTCCTCTGAGGGTTGCTCCGACACCAGTGTCGGTGAGGAATGGGTGATCTTCTTCACATTTTTTTATTGTCGTTCAAGTACAGTTGTCTCCATTCCACCCCCGACTGTCCCCCACAGGAGTAGGTACTTCTTTTAAAAAAGACCTTATTTATTTTCAGAGAGAGGGGAGGGGAGGGAGAACGAGAGGGAAACATGGACGTGTGAGAGACATGCACTGGTTGCCTCCTGCACGCCCCCAGCTGGGGACCTGGCGGGTGTGGGCCGAGCCAGGAAGCCAACCCTGTGACCCTGCCGTTGGCAGGCCGGTACTCAGGCCACTGAGCCCCACCAGCCAGGGCAGGGTAGGTCATTGTAATGGAAATTTTTATCTGGGATGGCCCGATGTCCTGGTTTTCTGTCCCAGCCTGGCTCTCCTGCCGCACCTCACGCTGCGCCAGTCTCTCCCAGCGTCACGGCGCACACACGGTCCCGAAACCTGGAGCCCGCCCTGCACTTTGTTCAGTTTGGCCTGGCGGTGGCTCGTGCCGCCCCTGCCGGGCTGGGGTGTGCACAAGGCTGCTCCAGTGTCCGTCTGGATGGCGAGGGAGTCCTGAGGAAACCTGAACTGTTTCCAGTACTTACCGTCTTGTGTGCACGTGTGGAAGCAAAAGCAGTCGCTTGGGCATGCTGTATGGAGCGTAAAACATGTGTTCCTGAGAGAGAAAAGCTAAATTGGGGGCTTTCATAATCTTATTTATTTTTTTCCCAAAGAAGGAGAGCGTTGGAAGGGACCAGCTAGTAAAACGGGATAGAACCGTGGCGCGCGCTCACCTGCGCTCTGCATGAACGCTGCGGCGATTGGTAGGCCGCCTGGTCTGTGAACTCTTTCCTTTCCTCCCCAGCTGGCGGAAGGCGCTAACGCTGCTTACTTGCAGTTGCTGAACCTGTTTGCGTACGGAACATACCCCGATTACATAGGTGAGTGGGTTAAGATCCTCCAAAGACTTTTCTTGTAACAAACTAGAGAAATGATCCCTGAAAGTATAGTCCTGAGACTTTTCCTAATTCTGTCCCTCTGTTCAGATGTGTTGCCTCCATGAGGGTCGCTGGGGTTTGGGAT
This sequence comes from Trachops cirrhosus, assembly GCA_028533065.1. Taxonomy (NCBI): domain Eukaryota; kingdom Metazoa; phylum Chordata; class Mammalia; order Chiroptera; family Phyllostomidae; genus Trachops; species Trachops cirrhosus. Next base: position 4,229,909 of record CM052541.1, on the reverse strand, counting down.
GTAAAGCATGGGCCGGGGGCTTCTTGACCCAGCTGCTTCCATGGCACTGCGCTCTGCAGGTGATCTCGCACGAGGACTCGCCCTTCTCGCCTTTCACTTCCCAGGGCTGGCACGGGGACTTCGTTTATGCTCTTCCATGAGTACAGCCTTGTCTGTTTTCCAGATGAGGTTCTTGAGAACCGGTGTTTGTAGAACACTTGGAGTGCTGTGACGTGTCAGAATGCCCACTTGTAGAGTATTTAAACGTGTTAGATGGTGTCAAAATAATATTGCTATGCTGTATTGAAGAAACTTTGGAAAATAGGGGAGAAAAAATAATAGTTGCACCAGTGTTCGTTAAACTGCTGTTAGCATTATGTGCTGGATTTTCCCCCCTCTGCTTGGGTTTTTCATTATGTAGGTATATAGGTATAGTAAGATTATGTATACAATTTTCTGTTTTGCTTTTTCCACTTATTTCATAGGCATTTATCCATGTTTTAGTCTGTATATTCATGTTTAGTATTCTACAGTCTAATACTCCATAATCCACTTAGCCCATTCTCTTTTGTAGGTCATCTGAGTCATTTCACATTAGAATCATAACTAGCATGTCCACATGCTAACTCACCTTCCACCCAGGCCTTGTTTGCTCAGCTCCCTGGTCTATTTTAGTGGCCTGACAAGAGCCTGGTAGCGTATTTTAGCGGTGTGACCCGGGACCTTCCCCACTGTGTCCCTGGCTCCCCCTTTCTCCCTGTCTTTCTTGCTGGGCACTTCTGCTTTTTGCTGCTATCAGACTGGACAGTTCGCCACTTGCCCGTCTTCTGCTGACCTTCACTGTGTTCCAGTGTGTGTGTCCTCTGTTTCTGTTCTCACCGAAGAGGCGGCATTGCACAGACTCCGGACCAGAGTCTGCGTTATATTCCAGCTCCAGGTCCACCAGTTGTGTCTTTTGGCACATTAGATAACCCTCAGCATCTCGGTTTCCTTCTCTGTGGTAATCCAGGCACGGCCCTCTACCTGCACTCCTTGGGCTAGATGTTTCGGAATCAACTTGGGGGGATCTAAACAGGTAATACGCTGCATATGCCTTTTTAGGTAACACCCTCGAAGGGTGTGGGCAGCACCTGTAGTCTAACAGTCATAATTTCGCAGCAAAACAAGTGAATATTCACAAGTGGGATAAAAAGCCCGCCTTAATTCAGGTCAAGAATTGCTACCAGGTGAATTTTAGCACCATATCAAGGAAAGAAAATCAGTTTGGATTCACCTTTTTGGAATCCAGAATTATGGATAAGGAATTGAAAGCTTTAGAATCTATCCCGTGGGGCTGCTGTGAGGACCGGCCGGGTGTGTGTGTGCGCGTCTGGATCTCTGTCTGGGTCTGTGCCAAGTAAAGCTCGCCATGGGTGTTACCTGCAGCTGCCGCCATAACTCCGTTAGCATCATTGCTATTGCTGAAATCTTGCCCATCCGTCAAGGCTCATGTCAAACTCCGTATTTTTTCCCTCTCCTGTATCTCCCCAATGTGATCGGGCTCACTTGCTCTCTCTCTCACCCCCTCTCACCCTCTTTCCCTAGCTCGCTCTCTCCCTTTCCCCCTTCCGCTTCCCCCTCTCTTTCTCATCCTTCTGCTCTCTTCTGGTGGTGTGTACCTTTCCTCTGTTAGTTCTGTCTTGCATTTATAAGACAGTGCCTTGCACATAGCAGATGCCCGGTGAAGATGTATTGAACTTGATTGAATGTCACAAAGGGCGCAAATAGTATTCCAGTAAGAGAACCGTCAAGTGCATTCCTGCCTGGATTTTCAGGAGATCAGGCTCTTTGAGGGTAGAGACTGAGTCTCGTCTCTGGAGGCACAGGGCCTTCCAAAGCAGACAGGAGGAACTCGTGGGACATTTGCCTCATGATAAGTGCAGAGTCATGACAGCGACTCAGTGGTGGATTTGGCGTGGGGAAGTGCTGTGCTCATTCCATAAAGGAATCCTAATTTCATTTTGTGTCTCGATTTTTGTGGTGGGTGGAACCGAGCAGCCAACAAGGAGAGCCTGCCAGAACTCAGCACAGCGCAGCAGAACAAGCTGAAACACCTTACCATTGTGAGCCTGGCGTCGAGAATGAAGGTACAGCCCCGCGCCCTTTCCCGTCCTCCTCCTCACCTCGAGGCAGGTCTCTCCTGGCATCAGTGCGGAATTCCCAGCTACACACAGTGGAGTCAGAGCTCAAATGCACAAAATTTGCTCGGCAAAGGACAAGAGAGGAGAATATAATTGAAGTAGTGTTGACAATTATTCGCCCTCCCATTGAGGAAAAACGTGCCCAGGAGTGACTGTGAATCAGCAGCTCCCAGTTCTGGCGCACCGTGGTGCCCGCGTGGGGCGAGCACCTGCCCTGCTGAGGGGCACTGCTGTCCAGGGAGGTGTTTTCTAAAACAGCCGGGCGTCTCAAGGCCCGCTAACCGCTTCATTTATTGCTCGGTGTTCAGTGAGCTGTGCTGATGCTGGAGGAAAAACCTCCTGGGTTGGACTTACTAAGAAGTAGATTTTTAATATGTTGCCTTCCTCTGGGATTTTCAAGGTTAACTTTACTCATTGGAATTTCTGCCTTACGTGTTGGCTTTAGGCCTGAGCCTTCTGTAAGATGTCATCACTCCACTATGTGTGACTTCCCTGCCCCCCTGAATTTAGAAGCAGCCTTGCAAACAGCTGCTCATAGTCATTAACAGAGAAGATCCAGATTTGGTTAATTTATAGTTGATTTGGCTCTCTGCCTAGTCCCAGCCTGAGTTTTTGGGGACTGTGCCTTTGAAAAAGTTGCTTTTTGCATTTCCCCTCTGTGATTGAGCTCAAGGGGTGTGTGTTTCTTTCTGCGTTGTCCTTGCTTGGCTGAAATCACTTTATGTAAGCTAATCACAAATGTCTGATTCTCAGCCTGACATTTCAGGTGGGAGGCCTATTTTGTTAGGAAATGAAGACCTGACCTTTTTTTTCTTTTTGTCCTGATCATGGACTTCTCAAGTATAGCAAAGAGTAGGAGTAGTTTTTTCCTTCATTTTTACAACCTGACATTGTAAGCCCACCCGCTGCCCCTGGGTTTTAGACCTTTAGTCATAGAAAACCCTGCCAGGTGTGTTTGCTCTTACTCTCTTCTGTGCATGCGTTTTCCTCCCGTCTGTGGGAGGAGATTCCTCCCAGATTGGTCACTGTGTTAACTTCCAGACTAAAAGAAATGTGTCAGGATTTGCAGAAAACTGGATGTGTAGACATCCAGTTGTCTTGGAGTCATGCAGAACAATGGTGTAGCCTAATAAAGGGCTGTTGTTGGGAATTGAGAGTGGTTGCAGAGTCCGAGAAAACCACTGTAAACTCCTGATGACCTCTGAGCTGGCTGTACCACTGGCCACCTGCAGGTGGGTGTGTGAGCCTGCATGTGGTTTTGCTTGTGCTCTGCCAGGTAAGCCCCCAGTTTCTCCTGGCCAGTGTCTGAGATTAGAGTTTTGTGATGATCTGGCATTTCATGCAAAGTCTGCAAGCTTCCAGAAGGTGGCAGAGTGGCACATACCAAGTGTTTCCTTTTCTCTTCTATAAAGAGCTTGTTTCAGGGCGTGAGAGCTGAAGGTGGGGCAAAGTCCAGGAGGCCAAGAATCTTGGAGAACGCATTCCCAGATGCTGTGGGACCTGTTTGGATCCCACAGGTCTTACAGCTCATTTATCCATCTCTCGTTGCCCTAGATGATAATAATTATCACTACACTGCATTTCCCAAAGCCCTGAGGCAGCTGTTGGCTATGTTGGTAATACCTACATTTCTTTAATGTTTGCCAGTGGTTTTTGTAAACATCACATGGCCTTATCTGCAGTGTATCCCCTACTCCGTGCTGCTGAAGGACCTGGAGATGCGGAATCTCCGGGAGTTGGAAGACCTCATCATCGAGGCTGTCTACACTGACATCATCCAGGGCAAGCTGGACCAGCGGAACCAGCTGCTGGAAGTGGATTTCTGCATTGGCCGTGACATCCGAAAGAAGGACATCAATAATATTGTCAAGACCTTGCACGAGTGGTGAGGCTGAAAGTTGGAGGGCTCTCTTCTCTTTAGGGAGGAGGATACCTAGCCTCTGTTTGGGGAAATATGGGCTGCAGGTATTAGCTGGGGCTGCCTGGGGGAAGTTTGCCGGAGAGTGAGGGGCTACGTTTGTGATGATAGCTGTGTGGCGATAGGAATCATTTCAGGCCTCCTAGTGCCTTGGTTGTAAAAGTTTTTGTCCAAGTACAGCCGGGGGCTGTTTAACGGTGGGCTATCAAATGCCTGGAGCTGGCAGATGGAGCCTCTGAAGCCTAGCTTCGTGACACCGACCCTGTGCTTTGCAAACCAGCCTCCGAGTTTGCCCACACTCAGGAAGCTGGTTTGGTAAGATCTTTGGGTAAGAGAACCTGTGCTCAGCATCGGTGACATTGGGCCATTGTCCGTAAAACCTTGTGAGGGACGTGAGGACGAGGAATGGGTCATTCTGAGTTGGAACACAGACTCACACTATATTAATAAAACTATATTCTGGTATAGGAAAAGGAATGGAATGTTCGCATGTGCTCTATTGTTTGCTGTTTCAGGTTCTGTAAGGGTTTGTTACGAAGTTATTTAAATGATTTGGGTCTTATGAAGCCAGATGGACTAAAATCAGAGATTTTAGCTGAGTTTTGAAGGAGGGCCAGGGTGAGAGCATGGTTGGAGGTGGGGAGAGTATGTTCCCAGGCAGGCTCGTGGCAGTTTGGAGGTCAGGAAGCAGAGTCGGCGAGCTTTGTGTAGAGGGGGAGGGAGACTTTTCTATAAAGTAGATGGAATCTCTGGCTTATCCCCAAGAGGAGTATAAGATGTGACCCCCTGGAGTCTAATGCTCCCCCCACCCCGAGTGCCCTAGTTTCCCTCACTTCAGCTACTATTGGCCCACCCCTCACCCCAGGTTCTAGTCCAGGTATGACCCCACCTTCCCTTTACAACCTCTGAGCAAAGCAGGAACTTTCAAAAGATTGTAGAACTCTTAAAGGAAAATCAATGGGAGGTAAACTTAGAAGATGCCCCTAACATGAAAACGGTCTGGTGCACAGAGTCTAGCTTTCCGACCCCCAGAAGCTGGCTGTCTGATGCCGTTTTTGGCACGGCTGACACGTTTTCACGTCCATAGTCTGGCTTCCTATTTTTAGCCCCCAACAAGTTTCCACCCAGAGGCACCGTCCTAACCCCCATCCCAGGAGGATTATTAGTACAGATTCTTAACCTTTACTTAGGCCTTCAAGTTCAAATTGAAACAAAATTGGGATGTAGAGTGGCCCCACAGATAGGGCAAAATGTTCACATTATTGAATCTTAAGTGAAGGATTATGTGGGTATTCATTGTACTATTCTTGCAACAACTTTTAGGTTTAAAATTTTCAGAATAAAAAGGGAAAAGAAAAAGGGGGAGGTGACAGGAAGTAACTTAAACTTCTGAGAAAGGGGACAATCTTCAAAATAGGATTCTTTTAGAAAATAATTTTTTCTTTTGAGAAAAATGTAAGTTCTCCCTTAATTGCTTTTACCTTACAATGTGTAAAACTTTCCCGTGGGACGCAAAGGTTGGAGATTAAAGCTGTGCTCTAAGAAACTACTCCACATACTCCATGTCTGTCGCCACATGCCCTGTGTTATGTGTTTAGAAACGCTTCTCTCTCGGAAGGAGTGCAGGGGCAAGAGCCCTGGTGGAGCAGGTGTTGCAGAAAGACCCACCCCGTAAGGAGCCGGGAAGGGAGATTTCGGAGCCAGGAGGAGGGCTCCCAGGCCTTCCTGTGGCTCAGGGCCGCTTGCCTCCTTCGCAGGTGTGACGGCTGTGAAGCAGTTCTGCTGGGCATCGAGCAGCAAGTCCTGAGAGCCAACCAGTACAAGGAGAACCACAGCCGCACCCAGCAGCAGGTGGAGGCAGAGGTAAGGAAGGGAACTTGTTCCCCTGCTCCAGGGGCGCCGTTTGCTCCTTCATCTTGTTCCAGATGAAACAAGCAGTTAACAAACAGGCATGGGGGGGTGAGTGTGACACAGTCTCTATTCTTGGTGCTCTCTGTCTCCTTTCTGCTTACAGGTTGGCAGGGGGCCAGTAGGCTTAGAAAGCCGAGAACGTTGTAGTTCCTCAGTACACATGCACTTGACAGCTGAAGAGCAAAAGGCACGAGGTTGGGGGTGCACCTTAAAGATGGGTGGGAGGAGGCACCAGTCTAAACGCTTCTCAGCTTCGGGGAACTTAGTTCCGCTCTAGAGCGTTCAGCAGATGTCAGCTTCCCCGGCTCGGCTAGCTCTGGACAGCCCTGTGAAGCGGGCCTGATGTGCCGCTTGAACTGATGACAGGTCAGCGGGGGGCCTGGAGCTGAGCCCCTGAATAACTACACAAAGGAGATTGCAGCCCCTGCAGCCAGGTCGTGATTATAGAAGAGACATGTCCAGGGAAAACCCGCGGCTGCCTCTTCTTTGACTTACGGTGTAAACAGAACAGCTGTTTTGAAAATTAGATTGTAAGAAGAAGAAAATTCAAATTCAGGAATCAACACCATCAGTGTTCAATTTTTTGGAAAACTAGCAAAGGACTGAAAAAGTTTTCTATGAAGGGATATTTTCATATTATTGTTTTATTTTTTTAAGATTGATTATTTATTTTTTTGGAGAGAGGGGAAGGGAGGGAGAAAGAGAGGGACAGAAACATCAGTGTGTGGTTGCCTCTCGTGCAGCCCCCACTGGGACCTGGCCTGTGACCCAGGCCTGTGCCCTGACTGGGAATTAACCCAGCAACCCTTTGGTCCGCAGGCCAGCACTCAGTCCACTGAGCCACACCAGCCAGGGCTAATTTATTGCATTAGAAGTAGATTTAGAATTATTGACGATGCTGTAGACCTTTTTAAATTTTTTATTTTATTATTTATTGATTTTAGAGAGAGAAACAGTTATTTATACATTCATTGGTTGATTTTAGTATGTGCCCTGACTGGGGATCAAAGCCCCAACTTTGGCTTGTTGGGGTGATGCTCTGACCAACTGAGCTACCCGGCCAGGGCTTACTGTAGACCTTTTTCTGGAGATTTATTATATATTTGCAGGCACATAAAGAATGATGCTTCAAACATTATCTTTAAAACTGTAGCAGTCCTAGGAAGTCAGTAAAACTTGTAACTTACCATTGATGTAAAAAGGGACAATTTTTCCTTTCACTTCATTTTAATTTTTAGTATCAGTAGAATGTCATAAAGATTTGTACTTTTCTCCTCAATTAAAAAAATTCTTGCTAAGAAATAATAGGAGTTACAAAAAGCAACGACAACACGATGGCTGGAAGGATGGTGGTCGGCAGGCGCGGGGGTGGGAGGGTGCGGTTGGACGGGGCTGTGGGCTTCGGGCCCCCGGTACTGCTCTGCTTCTTCAGCTGTGTGGTAGGTGCAGTGTTCATTTTATTCTTCTCTAAACTACATATATGTTGTGACCTTTTGAAATGTGTGATATATTTCATACTAAAAAAAGAAGAAAGGGAAAAAATTGGTGGGTGAAACAAATGTAAGTGTAGTTAAAAGTGTGACTGTGGTATCCGTGGCACCTGCTTGTTCAGGACGCTGGTGGCCTCTGGGCGGTCACAGGTGCCCGCCGTTGGGTCAGCGGGCGTTGTTTGTGTGCCAGTAGCCTGGACTATGTGCAGTGACCTCGGAGTTTGTTTAGAGTCCTTAAGCTCAAAGCGTTGGCATTGGAAGTCTTCTCCTGGTGTTACAGGGCACATGGTATTTAATGAGTTTTATAAATCGGGTGTCCTGGAGTGTGGCAGAGTGGGGCCCAGAATTACAGGCAAGGAACAGTAAATTGCCGTGCCTTTTGAAGGGGGATCTGTGAAATTTGGAGATTTCCCCTTCTCTGTTATGTGTGTCCTTGGAGATAAAACCTGTGTCTTTTGTGTCTTTGTAAGACCGGCGCCTAGTCCCGTGCCTGACCCGTAGAGCTTGCTCCCGTGTGCACTGCACTGAGCGTTTCTGCCACAACCTGGAAGTGTGCGGCTAGACTCTGCTCTTCATGAACTAGAGTGAATTTGTTTTGGATGCTCACACACTCCCCTGTGTACTGCACATTCCCACTCTGTGGATGTTCCATCCGTCATTGATTTTTGACTCTACTTTAAGCCAAAGAAGTATGAACTACTTTTAATTTAGCTTTAGCCAAAGGCAAATTCAACTACGAAAATAAGCCTGCTGCTTCTCTAAGAAGCTGTGTTATCACCTTCCTGACTGTTGTGGCCTCTTCTCTGCTCTGTGATTGATGCCGGAAAAGTGGGAAGGGCTAGTCACGCTATTCTCTGTCGATCCTAGCCTGTGAACCAAACCCTGGAAACACGTGGGGTTTGGAGGTGAGCGTGCCCGCCTGCCGGGGCAGCCTGCGGAGACAAGCCGTCTGTAACCTGGCTGGAAGAGCCTGGCCCCTGCTGGCTGCCCCGGCGCGCCTGGTCTGTCGTCAGTTGTGGTAGGGTGCGGGGTGGGCTTGGATTGTGGTGCTCCGCCAAGAGGGATGGATGACACTAGTTTCAGAATTTTGAACAGTTCAAGTTTATTTCCATGGTGAATGTCATCTGCTGAAAGAAGGTAGATGTGAACGTAGGTACTTCAGACCTTGGCTAATGTTGAGGCACAACCATACTTAGCAGTGTGGGCAAAATCTCTAAATCAGGATTATTTTAAAAAAGAAAACAAAAAAGGAAAGGAAATGGAAAGTAAAGGGGAAAGAAAAGGAGAAAGGAAAGGAAAAGAAAAAAGAACCAGGGCATGGATTTGTAATCAGTGGCTCACTGATGCAAAACATGGGTATGGATACCCCTGCTGGCAGAGCCTGATACGGCCACCAGGTGGCAGTAAGGAGTAGACTAAGTTCAAGAAAACAATTTGAGGAGAAGGCTCAGTAAAGACCACCTTCAATACCAAAGAAAACAATCTGCTGATTTAATAATTATCTGGGTCCTGGCTGGTGTAGCTCAGTGGATTGAGCATTGGCTGCGAACCAAAGGGTCGCCGGTTTGATTCCCAGTCAGGGCACGTGCCTGGGTTGCGGGCCAGGTCCCCAGTGGGGGCCATGTGAGATTGATGTTTCTCTCCCTCTCTTTCTCTCTCCTTTTCCCTCTCTCTACAAATAAATAAATAAAATCTTTAAAAAACATAGTCATCTAGATAATCTGGAACAGACCAGTATGAGGAGGAGCACAGCCAAAGCTAGACAGAGCCTTGTCAGTTTTTCATTCAGTAAATGATGATCAGACTATTGAGTGTAGGGTGCTGATAATCTCCCAGCAGGGGAGATTACCATGTTGACTGGAAAAGAAAATAAATCTACAAAGAATAAAGCTGTAATTCTGTCATATTCTGCTGGTATTTATGCTTCTGTTGCACTTGACCTAACTTTTGTAGTCATTTTCTCAGTGAGTTGGTGATTTTTTCTTTTTTGTCCTTAAATTAGATTGCTTTTTCTCAGAGGGAAAACCTTGATGTTTCCGTCCCCTAAATTTTAAAATAGCTTCCTTTTGGTGAGTTGTAGCCTCAAGAGCCTTCCTTCTTAATTAAGCCAGCTCTATCACTTTTTACCTAAGAATGTTGGCTCCTTTTCTCCTTTCACCGAAATAACACACATTAATTAGTTACAATTCCAGCATACCTGGGGAAGATAGAACCATGACATTACGAGCTGTTTCATTATTTCGGAGCAAGCACCCTGGAGGGGAGGTAATGATTGTTTGAAGCATCATAAAGCATGTCTTCATTCATACTTGATTTTGGAGCACGTTTTCCTTCACGTTAGAATGTGCCCATGCCTGGTGTTGGTGGAATGTTAACATACAGCTGTCGCTACATGTACAGAGTAGGCTTTGTTCGAATCACGTAGATAATAAAGCGCAGTTGGACAAAGTAAGCTCCGTTTCCCGTGATGTAGAAGCCCCCCGGGAGTTCAGTTAGTACAGTCCTGGGGCTTGTTGGCTGTGAGAGTGCAGGGCGCCAAAAGGGCGCCTCCTGGCCCCTCCTGGAGCGTGTTCTCTCCATCTCCAGCTCCTTCCCGCTGTGGACTCTGCTCTCTGATGGCTGCCTTTGCTTTGCCTCACCACTGAGCAGTTTTCCTACCCGGGAAGCTCTTCGCTCTCCTTTCGCCTGAATATTTAAGGTCTGGTTAGCAAGGAGGCAGTTTTGGCAGCAGGTGCAGTCCCACCTGAAAATTCCCGGGACCCGTGTTTCGAAGGACTTGATATAAACTCCAGGTCATTTCAGGTAATGGCACCGGGGTGGCCTGCAAGTCGGGCCACTCAAGTAAGAAAATTAGTAGGGCCGGTGGGGTAGTATTTGTCCTCATGTGAAGGGTAGCTCTGTGGAAGAGGAATTAATTGGACTTCTCAAGATGGTTTCATGGGGCTGAAACAGGTTTCCTTGGTGGACCTACCTGGGCAGCCTCTCTTGGGTCTCCGAACACACTGTCTGCAGTCGGGCCTGCCCAGCTACTGCAAGAAGCTACTTGACTCTTAACTCCCCTTCAACTATGGGAGTGCTCGGTTTAGCAGTCTCTTCTGTGAGTTCTGTGTTTAAAATGCTGACGATCAAGCTGACGTGAGCAAGGCGGATCTGTCACAGAACCCAGTATGAGGGCCATGTCGCTGCTCCTAGCCAGGCTGAGACTTGGTGGAGGATAAATGGTCTCCTTTCTTAGGCGGAAGGACAGCTGCCCAGGAAGCCCTGTTTCTCTGTGGAGGCCTTGCTTTCACTCATTCTGGATGAGCTAGACATGAACATCAGAAACCTGAAGGAGACAGCACGCGAGGCCATGTGAGAGAGAGGTGCTGCCGGCCAAGTGCAGGCTGAGGGCGGGCAGGTCAGTGTGGGCTAGAGGGGCCAGGGCAGGATTGTGGCAGAGGTGCTTGCCTCTACAGGGCGGGTGGGATCTAGCTAGGAGGAGACTTCCTCAGGCTGGAATAACAGGGCGCAGGAAAGGCAGAGATGAAGGACTGCTCCCAGCCGTGACACAGTGGACTGGTGTGGCTTGAGTGGACAGCATGTGTGGAGGAGGAGGGAAGGAAGGTGCAGGATCTTGAGTGGTGTTTCAGAAATGGAGAAAGAACCAAGATTTCCATTGGGGAAGAGTCTCATTTCTTTTCCTTCCACGTGACCAGGGTCACTGGACACCCAAAATAAGGAATCATTGGGAGGGTATACTACTTGAGCTAAACAGGCATTTGAATGAAAGGGGGGAGGTATGCTTTTGTCTATTTATTTGGTGAAAAGCTTTTGACAGGATCCTGAATCAGACTTTTAAATGGATTTGAGTTACCAAGAGTCTGCATTACCCAGTGGGGAGTGGCAGTAGGGACAAGAAGAGAGCACAAATGGACCCTCATGAGTGGAGGGAGTGAGAGCGAGTGCTGAACTCTGCGGGGGGTGGGGGGGGAGAATATATAAAGCAGAAGAGGCAAACAGCAAGTGCTGGGGGCAGCTGAGCTGGGGGCAGTGGAGAGGCTGGCCGGCGGAGGGCTGCCCTGCCGGAGCCGGAGCTGCGTGTTGGGTTGGCGGGGCAGGAACTGGCCTCTCAGCTTGGCCGCAGACACCGTGACTCCAGAGCCAGTCCACATTACCCACGGTCACTGTGGGAAGAGAAACTCCAGTTAATTTCCGGTAGGCTCGTGATGACATATATTATAGAAACACAGGTGCAAAGGATCAAAAATAGAACCATTATTTGGGGATTTCTTAAATACCTTTTCCTTATTCATGTATGGATTATGAGACTGCCAGTAAATCTAAAATACTGTTGAACGGACTCAAAAAGTGTCCACAGGCTTTGGCTACAAATAAATGATAAAGATTTTTTTTTTAAAGATTTTATTTATTTATTTTCAGAGGGGAAGGGAAGGAGAGAGGGAGAGAAATATCAATGTATGGTTGCTTCCTGTGCATTCCCTGCTGGGAACTGGCCTGCAACCCAGGCATGTGCCCTGACTGGGAATTGAACCGTGATCACAGGCCCGCGCCCAATCCACTAAGCTACACCAGCCAGGGCAAATGATAAAGATTTTATTCGAGGGGCTCGGGGCTTGTAAACCAGAAGCACAACTAGGCAGTATCTGGAATGTTTCAAAGAAGAAAGCAAGCTCAGGGCTCTGAGAGTAAAAGTACATTCCTGAGAAGAGTCAGTCCTGCGCTCTCAGCCTCTGGGCGATCACCCTCTGGATGACGGATGGTCCGGATACTGGGCGTTCCGCCCCGGCCCTTCGGGGGCAGTCAGAGGGTTGCCTGGTGGTCTGTTGTAGACCCAGGCACTGGCGCAGGACCGCAAAGTTCAAGTGCCCAGGCTAGCTAAAGCAAGAAGAGAGTCACTTCCTCAGGCCTCAGCCTACTTGATTTTAGTAATTTAACACCTTGACTATAGTAACCACATTTTATTTCTTCCTTCTGTTTCTCAATATATTAAGTGAAAAACCTGATATAGAAAACAATTTGTAGGATAAGTTGATTGCTTAGTAAAAATTATTGCATAAAGAACTTGAGGAAATAAGGTCAAATGGTACTTCTCAGCCAAGATGAGATTAAGGAAACTATTTTTAATAGGATGTTTTGCTTGGAAAAATACCATATTTTTAAATACAGGCCTTGTATTTCTTTTTTTATCTATATTTTTTAAATTATATTTTATTAATTATGCTATTACATTTGTTTTGATTTTTCCCCCTTCGTCCCCGCCCGCCTAGCACTACCCACTCACTCAGGCAACCCCCCACCATTGTTCATGTCCATGAATCCTGCGTATAAGTTCTTCAGCTACTCCGTTTCCTACACTGCACTTCACATCCCCTTGGCTGTTCTGTGCCTGCCTTTTTGTACTTCTTAATCCCTGCACCTCTTCACCCATCCCCCCCACACCCCCTTCCCATCTGGCAACCATCAAAATGCTCTCCATATCCACGGTTTTCTCTCGTTTCTTGTTTGCTTAGTTTGTTTCTTAGATTCAGTTGTTGATATGTATTTATTGCCATTTTATTGCTCATAGCTTTGATTTTTTTTTTTAATTTTTTATTTTAGTTTATTCAGTACAGTTTCTATCCTTTATTCCCATTCCAGCCCACCCACCCATTCCTCCCCTCCTCCCTCCCCTTTGATCTTTTTCTTATATAAGTCCCTTTCACATTTCATGTGATAATGATTTGGTGATTATGAACTCCTTTAGTTTTTTTCTTGTCTGGGAAGCTCTGTATCTGCCCTTTGATTCTCAATGATAGCTTTGCTGGGTAGAGCAATCTTGGCTGTAGGTCCTTGCTTTTCATGACTTGGAATATTTCCTACCAGCCCCTTCTCGCCTGCAAAGTTTCTTTTGAGAAATCAGCTGATAGTCTGGGGGAACTCCCCTGGTGGTAAGTAACTGCTTTTCTTTTGCTGCTTTTAAGATCCTCTCTTTATCTTAACTTTTAGCACTTTAATTATGATGTGTTTTGGAGGGCTCCTCTTTGCATCCATCTTGTTTGGGACTCTCTGTGCTTCCTGGACTTGCATGTCTGTTTCCTTCACCAAATTAGGGAATTTTTCTTTCATTATTTTTTCAAATAGATTTCCAGTTTCTTGGTCTCTCTCATCTCCTTCTGGCATCCCTGTGATGCAAATGTTGGAATGCTTGAAGTTGTCCCAGAGGTGCTTACACTGTCCTCGCTTTTTTATTCTTTTTTCTTGTTGTTCTGACTGGTGTTTTTTTGGTTCCTTATGTTCCAAATCATTGATTTGGTTCTCGGCTTCATCTACTCTACTGTTGTTTCCCTATAAGTTGTTCTTTATTTCAATTAGTGTATCCTTCATTTCTGACTGGATCTTTTTTATGCTGTTGAGGTCCTCACTTTGGTTCCTTGAGCATCCCTATAACCATTGTTTTGAACTCTGCATCTGATAGATTGCTTATCTCCATTTTGTTTAGTTCTTTTTCTGGAGTTTTGGTCTGTTCTTTCATCTGGAGCATGTTTCTTTGTCTTTCCATGTTGGCAGCCCCCCTGTGTTTGTTTCTGTGTATTAGGTAGAGCTGCTATGACTCCCTCTACTAGCAGTGTGGCCTAATGTAGTAGGTGTCCTGTAGGGTCCAATGGTACAGTCTCCCCTATCACCCAAGCTGGGTACTTGAGGTGTACCCATAGTGTGGGCTGAGTACACCCTCCTCTTATAGTTGAGCCTTGGTTGCTGTCGGCAGGTCAATGGAGGGATTTACCCAGGCCAGTAAACTGCAAGGATTGGCTGTGACCGCTTACCACCAACATCCGCCCTCCGTGGAGGATCAGCTGTGCAGGGGCAGGGTGGTGGTGCTCTGACGTGGTCTATATCTGTCCACTGGGTTTGCCGGCCCCAAGGTCTCCCAGGTAGTACAGGCCAAGGTCAGCCCCCCAATTAGTTTTTCTCAGAATACTTAGCATCAAATTGGAGACACCTTGGAATGTTTTTGTAAGCATTTATTTTAAAAGTGGTGATAACTGAGAAATCACATTACTTTCTTTTTATTTTTTTAAATATTTTTATTTATTTATTTTTAGAGAGAGGAAGGGAGGGAGAGAAGCATCAATGTGCAGTTGCCTCTCATGTGTCCCCTACTGGGGACCTGGCCTGCAACCCAACCAAGTGCCCTGACTGGGAATCAAACCGGTGACCCTTTGGTTCGCAGGCCAGTGCTCAATCCACTGAGCCACACCAGCTAGGACAGAAATCACATTTCTTAATCTCTCCTCCAAGGGTATCAAATTATGCCTTGGAATGAAACAAACAAAATCAATCTCTTTCTTTAAGAGAAAGCGTGTCAAGCCATCTACTTGCTCCAGATTTTTCACTCCTCGTCTCACCAGGTCACTGCTGAACAAGACATCCCGAGCAGCAGTGAGCCACCGGGGTGGGGTTGGGGCAGGGAGGTCCGAGATGGCACTTCTCGGCCTGGCAGGACACGCTGGTCAGCCCAGACTTGGCTTAGGCAGCCCTCTGTTTCACTGTCTCAGCCCGTAGTCCCCTCTGCTCTTTTCAGAAAGGTTCCAGTGTTGATGGAGGTGACAGCAGTGTGGGGCATGGCTGTTCCTGTATCTCAAAACAGCAACAAAAATCAAAATGAAGAAGTGACCTCCAATCTAGTTGAGGCCCACTCTGCAGGTGTTAGACCTCCTCCTGGAAGGACATTCTTTGTCCCACTCTCTCGTGTAGCTTCAGGTCTGCACGTGGACTGTGTCTTACTCAGGCTCCTGATGCTGTGTTGAGGACTCGGGCCCTGACAACTCCCTTCTCCCTCTGCAGAAGCCCAGGCCTGCTTCCCGGAGCACATGGAATCCCCCTGGCTTCCTCACCGGCAAACTCATACCACCTTACTCTACACCACCCTTCTCTTTCTTTCTTCTGATGATTTTTAAAAATGCTAATGCTGCTGCTTCTGCTTTCCTTCCTCTCAGCGAGCTAAAGGGCAAAAGCATCAAAGATCCGTTAGAACTGGTGTTGGGGAATGTGTGTGTACACATGCATGAAGATGGTACAGTCACTTTTTGGAAGGCAGAACGGCAGTAGTTATTAAACTGTGAACTGTGCAAATCCTTTGATCTGAAAGCTCACTGCTAGTAATACGTCCTCCACAGTGTTCCCCAGAGCACGCAAAGGCAAACACCGAAGGGGTCACAGGAGCTCCGTGCCTGGTGAAAACAAGCTGGGAGCTCATTTGAAGACTGTGGAACATTCGCAGTGGAACCGCACACAGGTGGCACATACACCATGTGCTCTGACGTGGGACCGCGTTCAGGAGTTGTGTAGACATATTTGAGCCCTTCCTCTGTTAAGTGAAGAATCTGAAAACAGTAGTGCGATGGCATCGCGCCATTTTTTTACTACGTTTTCGTCGTTTATCACTTAATTGGCTGAAGATCATCCTCTAATTGTTTATTCAGGACGGGCTCATGGAGCTTGTGAAAATACTTGGTTTCGTGCATGAACAACAGCAGTTAGCTGAGCCTAGAATTCTTGGTCACTCTTTCTTTTTTTAATTTTTAACATTTTGTTTATTGATTTGAGAGGAGAAACACTCATTTGTTGTTCGACTTATTTACGCATTCATTGGTTGGTCCTGTATGTGCCCTGACCACGGATCGAACCCGCAACCTTGGCGTATTGGGACAAGGCTCTAACCAATGGAGCCGCCCGGCCAGGGCTGCCTCTTCTCCTAAGGCCGTTTTAGGCGCCGCTTTCTTTGACCTTTGGTGGTACGCCTCTTTGCCAGATGGTCTGCTTCCTCGCGGCTTTCGCCTTCCTTTCAGTCAAGCACACATTTGTTCCACTTCTGCTTGACTCGTTCCCACGTATCTTCCATGAACAGCCCCTGCTTGTCGTCCGCGTGTGGGTTTCCGAGGATCGTCTCAGATTTTCTTGCAGAGGATTCTGGCTTTTCCCCTCATGGCCCCCCTTGTGATGACAACCCATTTCGATGGGTTTCTGGTGCTTACAGACTGAGCACACAAATTCTGTTTCCCTCCAGGTAACCAACATCAAGAAGACTCTCAAAGCCACCGCGTCCTCCTCAGCTCAGGAGATGGAGCAACAGTTGGCCGAGCGGGAGTGTCCCCCTCACGCCGAGCAGAGGCAGCCCACCAAGAAGATGTCCAAAGTGAAAGGTCTGGTCTCCAGCCGCCACTAGGGCCGGCTGGGGCAGCTGGCACTCACCAGGCCCGGGTCAGCTGGGGAGGGGACACCAAGGGCCTGTTTCCTCCTCTCCCTCCCTTCAGTGAGTTCCAGACCTGCCCGCCCCTCACCAGCGCCTCCCTGCCCTGTTGGTACTGTTTCAGAAGAACCGTTGCGTCCTTGCCCTGCCCGCTCCCACCCACCCCAGTTCCCTTCAGACTCAGGGGCTCCACTGATGCCACCCCAGCAGGGTCAGACACTGCCCGGCTGCCCTCCCGGAGGCTCTTGTCTGTTTCAAGGGCTTGTCTCCCTCCCCGGGTTGTTCTTTTTTTGCTCCACGTCATGTTGTCAGGCTGGTCGTAGCCAGAGGCAGCTTTAACTGGCCCCTGGGGACGACAGCGAGGAGGCTCCTCTCTGAGTGAGCATGGGCCTCCCGCAGCCCCACGGACCACGGCGCCCGCACGGTGCAGGCCCTCCCTCACCAGGCAGCCCACCGCGGTGTTCTCCCCTCCTGCCCCGTCCCTCATTGGCAGTCCTGGTCAGATCAGGCTGTGGAGGGATGTGATGCTGGGCTGTGTTTACTAAACCTGCGGGTTTCCAGCCTCTTAAGCCCAGCTCCGATCTCTCGCTGGCTGGGAGCGCTGGGTTGGCTGACGTCTGGTGTCTGAGCACCAGCGGCGGGCGCTGTGGGCCTGCTCGGCGGCAGGAGCTTCGTCCAGCTTGCTGTCCCCTGCTGCCTCTGCCCGCTCAGACTGGTGTCGGTGAGAAAGCCCCGGCTGCCCTGGGGCTGCCTGCCAGCACTTGCTCTCCCACGACCTGTAGTTATTCCCGGCTGCATCCGTGCTGGGGGTGGTGGTGCCGAGGCCCCTCTCTCTGGGGACGGACCTGTTGCTGCTTCTGTCCCTTTCGTCCCACCCCTCCTTGGCTGATGACCCAGAGCCCTCTGATGATGGCATTCTCCTGGCGAGAGGAAAGGACTTGACTAGCCTTTCTGAACTTGAACAGTTTCAGGTTATATTTTGATTTTTTTTGTACAGGTTCTGATTCTAATACATTTCAACATGCCTTTTCCCCCCTCGTGTCAATATTTGTGGGAGACTGATCGCCGGGGACTTTTCACCTGGTTGGCGGGGGCATGTGTGTATGTGTGCGTGTTTCTTTTTAAGGGGAAGTGGCAGTCTGGACTAATACTGAAGTTCACTGAGGGAAAAAGCACATTCTAGAACAAAAATAAAAGTGGAGACTTACCGTGACTGGCGTGCAGGGTCGCATAGCTGGTGGATCTGGAGGGCCTCGGGGGAGGGGCTTCAGGGAACTCGGGCCGTCTCAGGAGGTGGGGAAGAGGCATCTCCTTTTCAGGCAGGCCAGCGACTGCCTGCCGTCGGCTGATGATAACGGGTTCTTCTCGCTTCCCCTTTAAGCTGGTCCCTGTGCCCACAGAACACGTCCGCTGGCAGAGTTTGATTCCCAAAGTGCGTTTCAGGAAACCCCTTGACAGATGCCGTGCGGGAGGGGGTTCTGCTGTTAAAAAATCCGGCACACCCTGCACCCACTTCCTCGCTGGCAGTTCATTCTGAGGGTCTCCGGGAAGGCCGGGGTGAGGGAGCCTCTTCCCACGCTGGCGTCAGCACCGAATCCTTTTTGCCGACACCTAGTGGAACACATTTTGGGGAAATTTTTGGAAATGTTGAATTTCTCAGAAATATCTCCCAGTCGATAGGCTTTTCTTTAATTGCAGTCGTGTGTTGCTAATGACGGACTATGTTCCGAGGAGCGCGTGGTCAGGCGATTTCGTCCCGGTGGGAACGTCGTAGGGTGCACTCACCCCACCGAGGGGGTCTAGCCCGCCGCTCACTAGGCCGAGTGGGCGGCCTGTTGCTCCC
This sequence comes from Trachops cirrhosus, assembly GCA_028533065.1. Lineage (NCBI taxonomy): Eukaryota > Metazoa > Chordata > Mammalia > Chiroptera > Phyllostomidae > Trachops > Trachops cirrhosus. The sequence continues at coordinate 4,211,359 of CM052541.1, read as the reverse complement.
GGTTACAAGCCCGTACAGCACACTGCTGTGCTGAGTACTGCGGCCGTGGAGACAGTCCAGTGAGACTCGGGTGCAAAAGGAAACGGTGGGTGGGGCGCCTGTGTGGGGCCTGCGCCCGAGAGGAGCCTGCGGGCCGGAAGTCGCCCGCAGTGAGTGTGAGTGTGAGTGTGAGCGTGAGTGAGGGCGGCCTGGCTTGTCCCTGCGCACGACTGGAGACTGTGTGCACACCGTGTGCACACTGTGCGCCAGGCCGCACTACACTTCCAGAAACCGGTTTTCTGTTTTTAACTGTAAATTAACCTTCGCTTACTGTAACCTTTCTAGGAACTTGTAGATTTTTAAAAACTTTTTTGGTTCTTTTGTAATAACATTTAGCTTAAAACACACCAGTACAACTGTACTAAAATATTTTTTTCTTTACAGTATAAGCTTTTTTGTTGCTTTTAAGTGTTTTATTTTTCTTGGACTTTTTGTACTGTTTTGTCAAAGACTAAGACGCGAACACACGAGTTAGCCCCGGCCTACACAGGGTCAGGACCAACATCACTGCCTCCCACCCCCTGGCCTGGTGCCCCTGGAAGGTCTTCAGGGGCAGTGACGGGGTGGGGTATCATCTCTGTGACAACAGGGACTCCTCTGGAACCTCTCCTGAAGGACCTGCCTGAGGCTCTCCTGGAGTAGGTGTCACTCTTTTCAGAAAGCGCTAATTGGCCGTGACAGCTACATGGCCACCGGGCAACAGGAGTTTTCCGCTCCTTTAGAGTCTTCCGAGACCGCCACCCTACCAGCCCTCCACCGTCGGCCGAGAGGCCTCGTGCGGTCCCTGCAGAGTGTGCCTGCTTGCTCTCCCGGGTCCTTCCCCCTGGGCTTTCCCACCGGCCAGCAGCCTGGACGAGTGTGGCTCGACCGGTGGGAAACGGGTGGGCATTTGTGGTTTGCCCCGCGGCCCTACGGAGCTTTAAGGTTCGTCTTCTCCACGGTTCAATCATGAAAACGTGCTCGCGAAGTGCCCTGCGAGGTGTCCTCATGGGCAGCAAGTCCTTGAGCCCCCCCCCCCCCGCCCAGCCCGTCTCCTGACGGCGGTGAGGGCACGTGTATCTGCGGCCATCCTCACTTCACTCGTGAGGCCGTGGTGACCCAGATTCAAAGTGTCCCACGACAAGTGGCGGGGAGAGGACTCCTGCGTCTGCTGACTGGCGCGTCCTGCCACTTTCTCTGGCTACCTTCTGAGGGGGAGCCTGCCCTCCCCACACTGACCCTTGGTGCCCTGCCCGTGCCTCTGAGGGCTCATCTCGCTTTTAACCGACACCCACCACACCAGTCTGCTTCCCAAACCCACCCAGCCGCTGTAGGAATCGGGCGAACAGGGTGGGGCTCGGGAATTGTGGGAACAGCTGGAGTGCCCTTCGCTGTGTTGGGATTCTGTTGGAGCCTGGCTCCGAGCTCTGCGGTATCCCGTCTGGCGTGCTGTGACGCGCAGGGCTCACGTCTGAGCCGCGCCCAGGTGTGTGCGTGTAGACACGGCGTTCAGAAGAGGTGCCCGTCGGCAGGGATCCGGCAGAATTGCACAGCGTTACGTCGCCTTCAGCTTACGAGTGCGGGAAATAGCTGTTCAGGGTGACGCTCAAGTCCTCTGCTGCCGTGGCGCGAGCTTTTGAGTGGGCGGAGATCGCCCTTAAGGTGACCCACCCACTTTGCAGGATGTCTAGGAGCTACAATCTGCCTATTTAGAAACGTGTAGTATTAAATATAACTGGCTTGAGGGTAGTGGCTGTGGGCTGGCTGTAGCCTCCTTGAACCCTAAGCTGTCTGCTTCCTGGAGTCCCCTTGGGTCTGCACGGTTCATCCAGGTGAGAGGGGCATTAGGGTTCCTACTCGGGTAACATCAGGGAGGGTCAGAGCGCTCAGCACAGGCCGTCCTTGCGTTCCAAAGCCGAGATGGCCACCGTTGATGGTAGGGTTCTTCCGGGGAGCTTTCTGAGTCGGGAAATGGGGTGAGGACCAAAGAGGCGAAGGTGATACACAGCTTGCGATAATTTTATGTCTGCTGTTTTCTTCATCTCTGAGTGCTGGGTTGCCTGAAATCAAACCGCACTCCAGTTCTTGTACTTAGAGTCATCATTCGAACAGCTTGAAACTTCAGGCATTTTTTAACCCAACGCTTAGTTGATTTTTGCTGGGCCTGGAGGACTGTCACAGCCCTTAGGGATGTGAGTCTCCGGTCCCGCCTACTCCACTCGACCTGTGATTGCACCTGTGTCCTTCTGGGGACTCTGTACAGCCGAGAGCATCTGGCTGCTTCATTAAATCTTTTGTTTTCTTTTTTTAGAGAGAGGGGAAGGGAGGGAGAGAGAGAGAGGAAGAGAAACCTCGATGTGAGAGAGAAACATCGAGTGGTTGCCTCTTACACACACCCTGACCAGGAACCGAACCCACAACCTAGGTGTGTGCCCTGACCGAGAATTGAACCGGCGACCTTCTGGTTTACGTGGGAACACTCCAACCAACTGAGCCACACCGTCCAGGGCCAGGGCTTTTCTTGTCGTTATGCTTGAGATTTACAGATGGAAATACAGTTTTTATTACATATACATTTCGTTCTATATCTCCTTTACATTATCTTGAAGGCATTAAACTGACCTTTTGTTTTATTTATTTCTTTAAGATGTTACGTATTCATGTTTAGAGAGGGGGGAAAGAGGGAGAGACACATCAGTGTGTGGTTGCCTCTCATGCGCTCCATACTGGGGGCCTGGCCCACAACCCAGGCTTGTGCCCTGACTGGGACTCGAACTGGTTTGCAGCCCGCGCTCAATCCACTGAGCCACACCAGCCAGGGCAGATTGACCTTTGAAACTATGTCTGCTGGCTCGGTCATCTCTGACTTGGCGTTAGGACAGTGAAAGCGGCGCTAACATGCTGAGGTCAGCGTGGAAAGGGCCTGCTGGGCAGGTCAGGGGTGGGGACTGCCGTCCTTGGTGAAGGATGAAACCCGCACGGAGGTAAGCGAGCGGCGGGGAAAGCCGAGAGGAGAGGCAGCTCCCCTCGTCCCTGGGCCGTTCACGCCTCCTCACAGTGCTTTTTCCTCGCAGAGCCCCGCCGGATTCATCTAGTTCTCTTTTCCAGACTTTGGAGTCACAGGAAGTGGGAGGAAGGGGGGATGCCGTACCGCCTGGGGAGGACACACACAGGGTCCGGGGAGCCCAGCGGACACCTGCAGCCGCGCCCTGAAGGAAGATGCCCTGCAGGGACTTGGGAGCAGACCGAGCACACGGGAAACCAACAGGACGGGCCCCTACAGCCCTCATCCGGCTGCGGGCAGGTCACACACAGCCGGGGTGGCGCCGCTACACGTGTGTTGTCTGTCACCGTGCCTGTGTCCCCAGAGCTGCCGGGCCGTCCCGTCAGGTGTCCCTTAGCTCGCACTCAGTCCCTCTAGCTGTCACCGAGTCTCTGTTCTCTTACCCCACCCCACCCCTCCCTCGCAGGGGCTGTCCTCCTGCTTCACAGCGTCTTCCACCCACAGAGTCACCCACATCCTCCCTCACCTTTGTCCCTACCACGGGAGAAGGCGTCCCTCCGTCCCGGTGCGTGGGACCGCCCACCATACACGTCAACCCGCCTCACCTGTTCTCCCCAGGGATTTCACTGGAGCACCTTTGCCCTCCAGTGGCCGTGTGAGGGAGAGTTTCACACGCCAGGGAGACCCTCCTGATCCTCCTGCCGTGTCCAGCCGCCTCTTTTCTCCCACAGACAAGCTTCTGGAGAGCTGCCGCCCTTTCTGTCTCTACCGCCTCCCTCACTCACACCTGAATTCTCGGTCTCACGGCCTCTGCTGCCAACCACTGGCTCACGGTTTTCTTGTCCAGGAGCCCGTTGGGCGAACCTTTCCTGGCCTTACCTGGCTTGGTCTTGATGTTGCACTTGGCATTGTTGTGCGAGTTTTCACAGTGCCAATCTCCAGACTTTCTGTGTTTCTTTACCTATGCTTGAATTTCTTCAGGGGCATCCCTTCCTTCTGAATCCGGTCAGAGGTGTTTGCTGGGGTTCCAGTGTGACCTGAGTTTACTGCTGTACATTCTCCGTAGGTTATACGATTCATTCCCATGGTTCCACTTCCATTTGTAACGCCCACATCTCTCTCGGGCACATTCTGCCAGATGCATAGTCAACAGCCAATGGGCGCCTCTACTGCCATGTCCCAGGTCTGCTCATCAGTAAGTGGCCCCCGCCATTCGCCGAGTATTACTTTGTGGGACTGCCACTGCAAAATAGCACAGGACAGGGGCTTGCACAGAAACGTGTTTCCTCGCAGGTCTGGGGGCTGGACATCTGAGATTCAAGGTGCTGGCCGATTGGGTGTCTGTCAAGGCTCCTCTGCTGGGCTTGCAGACGGCCACCCTCCTGCTGAGTCCTCACATCTCACGTGGCCTCTCCTCTGGGCGGGGCCTCCTGGGGTCTCTTACAAGGACACCAGGCTCTTTGGATTAGGGCTGCACCTTCCTGACTTCATTTAACCTTAACTGCCTCTTGAAAGGCCTCGTCCCAAATACCAAATATCGTGAGTGTGGAGGGGAGGAAGGGGGAAGGGTTTCAAGCAACAAAGAGCCTCTCGGGGGTCAGCTTCAGAGGAACCGCCAGCCTGTTCTCAGTTTCGAAATGCCTGCCCGGTTGGCTTCTGGTGGGGGAATGGGGGCACCTCTCCTGAGAAGGTGACAGTATAAAGATTGGTTCTCCTGCTTGTCATTCTGTCATTCAGTTGTCTGAAAGCGTCATTAGGAAAAGCTAGCAGTGGGATGTTTGAGGTTCAGAGTGGTTGGAATTTTAAGACCACTAGTAAATGGAACCAAACAACACCCCCAGAAGGCCTTGCTGTGCAAGGCCGGGCTTCACGATGGGGTGCTGGGGTGCCAGGGTCTGAGTGGGTCACAGAGGGTGGCCTGCTAAGATGATCACTTTCTGTGTGTGCCTTGTGACAAACCCCGCATCCCAGCCCTCAACAACCCTACACATTACCATGCTTTTCCATTATCACCAATCTGATTGAGGGAGAAGTACCTCCTTGACGTTATAACGTTCATTTCTTTAATTACAAGTGTTTTTCACGTGCTGATTATTCCACTGCATTTTTTCTTTGTGATTTTTTTTTGTTCTTTCCCCTTACTCATGTTGCCACTGGTGCTGTAGCTTTCTTTTTTATAAGGATTTCTGAGTACTACCTAGGAACTACCAGCAGAGGGCAGCAGTGCATCAGAGTGCGGAGGGTCTGGTCCTGGATTCTGAACCTTAAAGGAGAACCTGAGCCCCCAGAGGTTGACATCAGTGGGCTCAGGGAACTTGGGACAAACACAGACCAGGTGGTTCATTTCCCCTCCAGGTTGAGTTGTTCGTGTGAAAGTGTATGGGTGGGCTAGGAACAAGAAGATGACTCAGGACAGCAGATCCCAGAGTGGTCACTGAACTGTCTGAGAGGGGACATCGAGGAGCCCTTGGACGGAGGGCACTTTCTGTGTTTTTGTGCCGCTGCACGAGCCTCAGATTGTTGCCAGAGTGTGCGTGTGTGTGTGTGTGTGCGCGCGTGCAAATGCCCACCCCACCCTCCAGAAAGTAGCTGAGGAAGCTTTTGTGTCTGCCAGCCTCTCTCTCTGAGCTGATTGTTCGCAGTCTGGCAGGGAAATCGCAGCAGCTTACTAGGGAGGCCCTGGGCGGCGATGCAGAATGTGGGGCTGGGGGGGAGTGAGCCCCTGAAGTCATGCAGAATCATCCGGGCACTTACATCAATCAGTACTTTTTAATGGAAACACCTCGACCAAAACTCTGTCACAGACTTTTGAGACCCATTAAAACAAAGTTTAATGAGAAAAAAAATTAATTTTGAAATGATTGGTTCAGAAGAAGTTGAAGAAAGAGTAGAGAGGCCCCCCGTACCTTTTACCCCGTCTCCCCCCACCCAGCCCCCCAGTGGTGGCATCTCCCATCACTTCAGTATGAGACCTAAACCAGGACTCGGGCATCAGTACGCTTCAGACCTCGTTTGGATGCCAGGAATTTTATGTGCAAATCGTGTGTGTTGGAGACGTTGCAGAGCTGTGTGAGCCGTCCTGGACTGTCATCTTTCGGACTTCTTGTTTTGTGCAAAGAGCATGCCCGTATTTGTTAAAGTTACCGTTAGGAGAGTCTTCTGTTACTTGCAGCCATAACGTATACAAATATATGTACAGTTGCAAGGCGCAGAAAACCTAGTGCAAACTGGTTTAATTTTTTAAAAAAAAGAGGGAGGGGAGGAATACTGGCTCATGTACTGAAGTCCAGAGGAATAACTGAACTGGCACCAGAGGTTCGCAGAGAGGGAAGGTGTCTGCAAAGGAAGAGGAGGCGCTGTCCCCAGGGAGAGGGCAGACCGCTGCTGGGAGGTGAGCCACAGTCGTCCACTACGGCCAGCAGAGGCTTTGTGCCTCTCCCTGGTCCAGTCCGCTATGACCAGGAGGACAGGACCATATAGTACAGGCACGTCTGCTGGGATGGGGGTGCAGTTGTTGCAAAAGGGGGGTTACAGTGGGGCAGACACCCCAGGAGGTCTCTACCACAGTGGTGGTTGACACCCCTAAGACACTTCTGCTGCGGGTCTCCACGTGTCTCAGGACGTTAGGTAGTTGTGGCGTCTCTAGCCTTCCCCGCTGGCCTGATGCAGGTCCGCAGGGGCCCAGCGGGCTGCAGAGGAGAGGCTGTGGCTGAAACAGGGTCATGGGTTTCAGCTGCGTGTGTTGGGTAGGACCTGGGGTGTATGTAGATGGGGCCCCCACCCCCATCCACACCACACCCACCGGCTGCCCTTTGTGTCCTGAATCTGCCCAGTACAGACGCCAGCTTTCTGCTCTACTCTCCTCCACCCCCATACTGAGTCCGCCCATTCCCGGGGGTCCTCAGAGAGACTGTCCTGGGGCAGGCTGACTCTAGTGCCCCGTGATCCTCGGGTTCATGGAAAGGGTCAGCGTTTCCCAAAGTGTGCTGTTCATGCTGGTGTGACTTGTTTTAATAGGTATGCATCAAATTTTAAATATTCCTTTAAAAACCCTTTTCACTGTAAAACAAGATAGAGATACAGAAAAACACACAAAACAAAGGTGGAGTTCATTGCATTATTACCAGACAAACACCCCAAATGCTCCTGTAATCCAAGAGGTGGAATGTTGCAGCCACCCCAGCAGTGGCTCCATGTTCCCCGTCCCGACCCCTGGCCCCTGACCCCACTTCAAGGGCAACCACTGCCTGGCTTTCCCCGTAGTCACTTCCTGCGTTTATTCATACTGGGTTGGCCAAAAAGTTCATGTAGCTTTTTCTATAAAATAAAAGACACATTTTTCACTTGCACCAATAATCTTACTGATTTGGATATTCGGAGTATGTCGGCTCTCTCCCATGTGGTATAATGTTGATTGTTCTCATTTAAATGTCTCGATTTGCCCTGGCTCGTGTAGCTCAGTGGATTGAACACCGGCCTGTGAACCAAAGGGTCTCCGGTTTGATTCCCAGTCAGGGCACGTGCCTGGGTTTGCAGGTCCCTAGTGGGGGCCCTGTGAGAGGCAACCACACATGATGTTTAAAAAAAACACACTAAAAAAGTAAATAAACAAATGTCTCGATTTGATCGTTATCAACTTCAACTGGTTTACCTGACCTTGGAGCATCGTCCGGCGAGAAATCCCCAGCACAAAACGTCATAAACTACTTTTGACACATCAGATTAGTCACAGCACTTTCTCCATACACTGCACAAATCTTTTTTTATTTTAGTTGCATTTTTAGCATTTCTTGAAATAATAAAGCATAATGCCAAAAATGTGTATTTTCTTCCATCTTCAATATTAAAATGGCTACACAAAAATTCACCAACTTTGATAAGTTTTTTTAAAATGCACACTGATAGGCTGTCAAGCTGTCACAGTACAATCTAACAATTATTTCAAACGAAGTTAAAGACAACTAAGCACTACTAGAGCCATCTTCAAGGGGAAAACAAACTCACTCTTTGGCCAACCCAATAGTTTTAGCATCCAACTGTGCATCCCCTAGAAACTATGGTTCAGTCTTGCCCACTTTAAAAACTGTTCACCTCTCTTGTAATCTACAGGTTCCCCTTTCATCCCTTTCTTTTCCTTTCCTTTCATCTGTTGAAGAATCCAGGCAGTTTAACTGGAGTGTTTGCTCCAGTCTGGAATTTGCTCGCTGCCCAGCGAGGGGAGAATTCAGTTGGCGCCCTGCCCTCTGTAGTTGGCGCTCACGGTCCGCCGGTTCTGGAAGCTCCACCAGACTTAGCTTCTGTGTCTGCAAGAATCGAGGTGGCCGCGTAACGTCGGGCCACCTCTCGTCTTGTGCTGTGCGTAGCCAGGGGTGCTCGGGCCCTGGGTCCATTCACTCACTGGGGGTCCGAAATGGTGACGTACCGACCGCACTGGGCTGTGATTCGCATCTAATTGCATATTAATTTTCTCATTCCACACAGTTTAAAAGCAAACAGGCTTTGAGGAAATAAATATACGGAGAGAGTTAAGCAGGTGATGGCAACATCGCTGACACTGTTCCGGTGTTTCCCATCAAGTAATGAGAAGAGCTGCGGCTGCCGCCACCGGAACATGACGGAATTTTAGTTCCAGCGTCTCTTTTTCATTTAGTTTCAGGAATTCTTTTTTTTTAAAGATTTTATTTATTTATTTTCAGACAGAGGGGAAGGGAGGGAGGAAGGGAGAGAAACATCAGTGTGGTTGCCTCTTGTGCCCCCCACCGGGGACCTGGCCCACAGCCCAGGCATGTGCCCTGACTGGGAATCGAACCAGCGACCCTTTGGTTTGCAGACCGGCGCTCAATCCACTGAGCCACACCAGCCAGGGCAGTTGCAGGAATTCTTTATAAATAGATGCTTCCTTTCTGCCACAAGGTTACCTAGGGGTAGAGCTCAAATAGGAAAGGCAAGGTAATAAATGCTTCCTTTTCCCCCTACCTTTACCAGTTTGCAAAATAATAAACCACCTTATTATCTTCTGGTGGTGACCAGTTTATTTTCAGCATCATTATGGACTCGGGGATTGAGATAAATTCTGTGAGTTGCAGTTTGCCGCAATGATTACTGCGGTCACAGCTCCGGTTGTCCCGCCTTGCCGATGGGAACCCGTGCGTTGCCCTAGTCTATGCATAGCCAGCCTGGGGTGGCTTCCAGGCTTCCCTGTGACACTCTCCCCTCAGATCTGCAGCCCGTCGGTTCTGCACATCGCCCGGGCTTTAGTGGGAAATGGCGTTTTGCGACCGCCGTGCGGACCGCAAGGGTGCTCGCCGCTGCCGGGTTGGTCACGACCTCTCGGCCTTTTTGGGGGACAGACTAGTAGATGTCCACGGAACGATGGATAAAATGCCCCATATGTTCGAACCGTTACTTCCAATTACATTTCAGGGCTACAGATTTCTTATTTAATCTTTAAAAATAAATCACAGCTCCATCTCCTTTCTTCCACGCTGAGAATCCTGATTTTCAGAACACAGGGGGCAGTCATTAACATATCCCATAATTACTCATTTGGTTCAGGCAACATCACACACAGCAGGGAATAATAATACTAAACTACCACCACCAGAAGGATAGCTGGAAGCAGTTTAAAAGTTCTTGCCGCAACTTTCATAGTCGTTCTGTATCTCCACACCCTCACTCACGGTATCCTCTTCCTCTTAAACCCCGGGTAGTTTGGTTCTGCAAGGCCTTGTGTATTGTCTGCTCCCCACCAGCTCTGATGCTGATGTCTCCAGTGACGTGGGCGGTCGGACGCTTGTTCTCCAGGAAACCCTCAGGAAGGATTCATGAGCGTGCCATTCCCCCGAGTGCTTGTTCGTTGGTGACATGTTGTGTGTGCCTTTTATACTGGGAAGCCAGTTCTCCCAGAAACGAGTCCTTGGCTCGCACTTTTGCCCCTTCAGTCGGCCCTGCCGCTTTCTCCTGGTACAAAGCCACGCCGTTGAAATGGCTGATGGGAATCGGGTTTCTTGCCCTTTGTGAAGTCACTTGCTCCTTTTCTCCTCGATGATTAAAGGATTTCACCCCTTTAATATCCACTAAATTTACTAAAACACTCTGTCTTGGTATTGCTCATTCGGAGTCAGTTTCCTTGGGCCTATTGTGTATCTTTTAAAACACATTTACCAGTTAGTAAGGCATTGTGCCTCAGCTCCCAAATGCATTCCTCAGGGTCACCTCTGCAACCACGGGGCTGGACTCCGTAACTGTTTCTCCTTTGGGAGTCGGCCCGGTGTTACACTTTGTCAGTGGAGGGTGCTGCAGGGGCCCTGGAGGAGGGCGGGGGGTGGGTCTCTTCTGGACTCTGGTGGGCCTCAGGCGCCAGGCCTAGTTCCAGCAGCTGCTGGCATCAGCAGCGAGGACAGCTGCCCTTGGCAACCGCTTGGGAGGCTTCACAGCAGGCTTCTCCACCTTTCAGGGTCACGGCTGCGTCAGCCTGCGAGCTCTTGATCTCAGCCCTGGGAGAGGCTCCTTTTCTTGGTCCCTCTATCTCAGCCCTAGGTGTCGAGGCTTCTCCCTTTACCTGCTCCTCGTATATTCCTTTTACTCCTTACTAGCTGGTCCTCCATCTCCAGTCCCCTGTTATGGTTAGCAATTCTTTAAATAAAACTTTTCCTATTTAAATTGCTTTGTGGTTCCTCTCTCCTAAATGGATCCTGACTAATGCAATGTAGTATCAAATTTTGTGTCCCCCTTTTTAAAAAATTTTTATTTGTTTATTTTTAGAGGGAGGGGAAAGGAGGGAGAAAGAGAGAGAAGCATTAATGTGTGTGCCTCTCACACGCCCCCTACTGGGGACCTGGCCCCCAACCCAGGCATATGCCCTGACTGGGAATCGAACCAGCGACCCTTTGGTTTGCAGGCCAGTGCTCAATCCACTGAGCCACACCAGGCAGGGCTAAAAAGTGACAAAAATTAAGAGAGCATGGTGGTGGCATAAAGATAGATATGTGGATGACTGGAATAGTCCATGAATAAACCTCACTTTTCACCAGATCATTGGCAGGGGTGCTGAGATGGTCAATGGGGGAAAGAACAGTGTTTTCAACAATTGGTGCCAGGGACCACTGGATTCCCACAGGCAAAAAATTAAAGTGCGTGCCTACCTCTCACCAGACACAATTACCCCCACATGAATCGTAGACCTAAATGGACGAGCAAAACTATACAATTCATAGGGGAAAATGCAGGGGTAAATCTTTGTCACCTTGGACTCAGTAATGGCATCTTAGCTATGACACCAAAAGCATGAGAAACCAAGAAAAAAATAGGTAAATTGGACTTCATCAAAAGAAAGCTCTGTGATTCAAAAGGCACCAACAAGAAAAGTTAAAAGACAGCCCACTGAGTGGGAGAAAAGATTCACAAGTTATGTACCTGATAAGGGACTGGCATCTAAAATACGTAGAAGTCCAGAACATCTGGATCCCTTACAACTTAGTAATAGGAGGACAACCCAATTATGCACAGTAGGAAAGGTGTTCGGTGTTGTCCTCAGTTGCTGGCACGGAGCTCCTAAAGCCCTCGGAGCTCCCTGAGCGAAAAGGGCGGCAGGCGCGTCTTCTGTTCCGATGATGTGGCCCTTGGGGAGCCCCTCGGTAGTGTCTGGATGGGCTGGTTCCCAGCGAGACCAAGCCTTGGTCAGAAGGGGAGACGGCCAGAGGTTGGGTTAGTCCTGCGGCACAATCCTGCATACACATCACGAAGCCTCCCTAAAAGCCTTTATGTGACAGGGCTGGGGGAGCTGAGATGGGGAGCACGTCCCCAGGGCGGAGGGGGTGCACCCCAACCCCGTGGGGACAGAGGCTCCTGTGCTCATGGCCTTTTAGGCATTTTTCTGAGTTTGGGAGTCATTTTAGCAAAGTATTGAACCTGGGTGGTGCGGGGGCGGGGGGGGGGGGCGGCCACTGACTCTGTAGCCGAGTTGGACGGAAGTGTGGGTAACCCGGGGGACCCGATACCTGCGGCTGGCGTCCGAAGGGAGGGCGGTCCTGGGGCGGCGTCGGACGCGAACTAGTGCCGGGGGAACAGGACCGACTCACGGGCCGCCAGGCTGCATGGGAGAGCTGGCAGAGTGAGACCGGAGAAGGTAGGTAGCACCTCTGTGGCTTCGGGGGGGAGAGAAGCCTCTCCCCAGTTACAAAGTGGGCAGAGGGTCTGAATGAGCGTGGCTTCAGAGAAGATACAGACGTGGCCCATAAGCACATGAAAAGATGCTCAACGTGTTTTATCCGGGAAACGCAAGTCAAAACCGCCGTGAGATACCATTCCACACCCTCTAGAGGGGCTACAGTCGGAAAGACAGCCGATGCACACCACGCGTCCGTTACTCCGCAGTGAAGAGTCATCAGAGACAGAAGCTGTGGCGCTGAGCTGTGGTGAGGCCAGCCCCTCCTGCACCGCTGGCGGCAATGCTGATAAAAGCTGGGGCGGCCGCTTTGGGTGGCAGCTTGGCGGTTCCTCGGAAAGTTGCACGCCGAGTCACCGTTGGACGGTGGCAATTCTAATTCTAGCTACGTGCCCAAGAGAATGGGGAGCGTGTGCACACAGGAACGTGAACACGAGTGGGGGCTGTTCTCTTGGGGATGAGGTGGGGTGGTCGGGCGGAGTCCCGACTGGGCTCCTGCACCAGGCCACCTGCTCTCCGGACGGGTTCACGGTAATCAGAGTGAGGAGGATGCATCAACCCAGAGCTCCAATTTAGTTTATTGGTTTTGTTGGGGTCAAATGCTGCTGCCCGGGGAGCTGGAAAACACCTGGTGCCCTGAGCCACGAGTTGTTTACTCCGTGACTGACCTACCTTTGGAAAAGCAAACCTTCAACAGAGGAAGGAATGAGGGCGGGGACACCTGATGAGGCCACCTGCTAACGGCGTGGTAGCCAGACACCCATGTCTCAAAGAAGAGGCCTTGTTCGTGGGTCAGGAACTCTCCCGGGCCGGGCGGAGCCACTGCCCGCCGAGACTGCGTGTGGCCGGGTCCCGCTGTTGTTCTTTGTGTGGTCAGTGGCCTTCTGGAGGACGCAGTCTTTCTGAGATACAGCCACCCGCTCGGAGGCTCCCGGGGTCAGGGTGGAGGCCTCAGAGCCACAGTAGATCTTTCGGACGGCTCGTGTGGCTCCACCGTATTCTGCCTGGGCTCGTTCGATAACGCTCAGTGGCACGATCACTTCCCTCTGCCTCCCGTGTTCTTGGGGGGTTGGGACGAGCTCACAGGGCTGCTCACAGTTTGGCCAAACGTCCCAAAGGGACAGGGGGACGATCATCAGTCACTCGGTGTCACGAGGAGTGGCCTTCACTTTGGAAAGCCAGTTCTTGTCGTGTCTAACACGGGCAGACTAGGGGCGGCTGTCTGCCCGCTTGGACTTCTCTTTCAGGGGCAACTGGGAGAGGATTGAGTTCCAGGCATGAGACGCTCACTTGCTCAAAGAGTTTAGTCAGCCCCGATGTTCTGCGACCTCGTGACGACGCTGATGCCCTTGTGCTCGCCCCTACCCCCGGCCCCTGCTCTTCTCTAGCCCCAGCACCTGCCTCCCGCTCCCCGTTCTTCAGCGGGCAGGCGGCTCCGGCCCGCCCAGCGCCCCTCTGCGCCTCACTCCCCACCCCTGCCGCCCAGTGCCCCTTCACTCAAGGACGCCCCTCAGCCCTGTGTCGTATTCAGATTCCTGGAGGGAGAAACGGCTGGCAGGCTCTGGCCAGGTGTCTCGCCAACAGGGTGGCTGTGGTCACGGGAGGGGGTGGGCAGATGCCTTCCAGGGCAGGGAAGCCTCTGTAGGAAGGGAGTGCGGCCGGAGGAGGTGACCTCCTCTGGGGTCCAGCCCTCTCCCTCCTCCGCCTGGCACCTCCTCCTTCCTCCCATGAGTCTGTCCTGGAGGCGCCCTCACCCCATCCCTTCTACCAGCGTTCCCCTGCGTGCGGGCTCTGGCTGACAGCTCTGCGTTGGTCCCCACAGCACTCTGATGTGACAGCACGAGTTTCCTTGTCCGTTGTCCGCCTCCCCAACTAACACCTGCTCCCGGGGGCGGGGGCTTTGTCTGGTCCACTGCTCCATCCGTGGCTCCTGCAGCTGTGCCTGGTGCTCAGCGGACAGTGTAGAGTGACCGCAGTGAGCTCCCCTCTCCCCAGCAGGACATGCCCAGGTCCCGTCTGGGAGTTGCCCTGGGACCACTTTGAAAGCTCAGGGACCGAAGGGTCTGGGTAGCGGCCAGTTCTCTGTCCCCGCCTGCCTCCCCGCTTGTCATCGACGCCCCTCCCCCAGCCCAGAGCTCACCTCCTCAGCAGGAGAGGTGGGGAAATTTTCGTTTCTCGTTTTCCCCAGTGGGCTTCAGAACCATTCGCGCCACTCCCCAAAAATTTCCGTGGAGGTTTTGATTGACGTTACTTTAGACACTGTTTGAAAAGAAACTCCATCACGACAGTGTTGGATCTCACCACGAGCACGACTACTTTTTATTTTCTTGTCTTTTATAGCTCGGTTTTCACAGTTTCTGCATATTTATCGTTAAACTACTTTTTAGGGTGCTTGACTTTTGCAGCTGCTGTCTTGTATGGCTTCCCCCACACTTTTACTTTCCAATCGTTGGTAGAGAGGGAAGGAATTGACTTTATTTTGTATCCATTCACTTTAACTTAACTCTTTACTAATCCTCAAAGCTTTTCATTTGATTATTGTAGGAGTAAAACCACATTATTGGCCAATGACCTTTTATCGCCTTCCTCTTCCTCCCTCTGGTTGAACCTCGTTTTCAGCCTTTCCTTTCTGCTTTCGGGAGAGCAGATCCTTCCTTGAATAAACCTTTCGGGAGGGAAGATGTTGAGGGCTCCACGGAACATTTAAAGAACAAAACCGAGAAAGTGACAGATCTCAGTTTCTGGGAGGCTGCCAAGGCAGTACTTAGAGGAGATTTATTGCTCCCAGCGCTTATATTAGGGAGGGAAAAAAAGAGAGACAGTAAATCAAGTTGATACCTGATGAACTTTATTCCCTTTGAGTTACAAACCAAGAGAAAGGAGAAAAGGAAGTAATAAATTTAAACAAAATGGAGGAAGGAGAGAATTGATAAGCGTAATCAATAGCACGTGGAAGGAAATGGCCCATCTGCGGAGTGGGGCAACTTGGGGGGGGCGGTTGGAGGGGGCCAGGGCCGGCAAGGCAGCCCCCCCTTCCTTCCCGGCAGACACCCCGGGGCGGGGGCGGGGTGGGGGTCTGTTGACCCCGTGACCTCCCCGTGGCCGTGGACCCTGACTGGAGTTCCAGGCTGAGAAGGCGCCAGGGCGGGAGGCAGCCAGCAGACCCCCGTGCAGGGGGAGGAAGGCACAGAGCCGAGGGGCGCAGGGGGTGCACCCTGCTGTGGGCCTCACACCCCGACTTTGTAACTCCATCGAGTCTTACACCGCTTACAGCGTCTTCCTCTTCCGCGGTCTTGCTTGTTTTTGGTTTTAAAAAGTATATATATGAATTTTATATATATATATATATATATATAAAAATATATATGTGAATTTTACCCTGATGGAGAAAAGGTCAGGTCCTTGGCTTTGCCCGACCTCAGGCCAGAGTGTTCGGGGCCAGACACCCGAGGCTGGGTGGGCACAGCGACCAGTGCGGGCCCTGAGGGCGGGGACTGGCTCTGCCGGGTTCGCACGTTCCCACCGCAGCGGTTCTCCAGGGGGTTTACCGTGGCGCCTGTTTGAAGGGAAGGTTCTCTTACAGTCAGTCTTAAAAAAATGAACAAGCCATTAGTTCTAAAAAGGAACGAATGAGAATTAATAACGTCCTCTGGAAAAAGGAACGAACGGAGAGAAAGCACGTTTTACAAGCAAAGGAGGGGGTCAGAATCTCGGCAGTCCGTGTGTTTGTAACAGGGTGGACATTCCTCCCCGCAGGGGCTCGTCGTCCATTCCCCGTGACTCGAGGTAACACGCACACATGTTTAATAGAGAGGAGAAAGTTCCCAGCTGCTTCTTTGAACAAGTGGAGACAGAGGACACCTCGGAGCAGGTCTGGGCCTGCTGCGAGTCACTGGTGGCCCCTGCGTTTCGAGATCGAAGGAGGGTGGGCTCCCATCTTCCAGGGTGGGGCTGCCGCAGAACGGGCTTAGCAGGCTCTGGCCTCCCTGCGGTGCCGAGTTCTGGCGCAAGCAAACTGAAGGCCTCTAGGGAGGAAAAGGCGGAGACCCCAGCCCCTTCTCCGAGACCTGAAGTTGGGGAGGCCTGGGAGGTTGCCCAGCGGGCCTGGCTGCGGGGCTGCCCCTGGCACAGTGAGGGCTGAGGCTGGGACCCCGGGACCCAGCCTCCTGCCGGTGTGGGGGGCCGGGGCAGTCCCAACATTGTGAAATGAGCCAAGGAAACAGAGGCCTTGGAGCCCACGTGGGGTACCCGTGGGCCGGGACCAGCAGGGCGTCCCTGCAGCTGTCCGCAGCGTCCTGCAGGCTTCCAGACCCGTTTTCAGCAGTGACGCTGGGTGGAGGTCTCAGAGGCAAAGATGGCAGCTGACTGTCTTTGCCTGGTGTGGGTTCATGCTGGGGGTGGGCTAGGGAAGGGGACTCAGGACACAAGCACCAGCAGGAGCTTGTGGACACTGTCCTGTGGGCAAGACAAATGCAGGTGCCCTCTTAGCGGCTGGGTCAACAGGGCTCTTCTTCCGGATGGGGAGTTGTCTGTTTGTGCATTTGTCCATGTCGCACCCCGTGGCTGCTGCCGGATGGTGCTGGTCACCGCGTGCGTGACGGCACGCGTGGGCACCCCCGCCGCCAGGCACTGGGGCTGGACACACACGGCACGTCGCCCCAGCCCTGCAGCCTCCGAGGGAGGCCCTACGCAGGCTTCTGCCTCCAGGAGCGAGAGGCACGCTCAGCTGCCCCAGGCAGTGGTCTTCATAGTCCAGGACACCCCTGGCTGCTCTGTCTCCTGGGCTGTTGGATCGTAAATGGCAGCTTTGACTGTTCCACTGAAGGTGGGGACGGTGAAGGGGCTTACCTCACTGGGACCTCAGCCGCCTCAGCGACAGTCTTTACTGTGTTGAAAACTCCCTAGGGCTGCTTCACCCGGGCTTCCCTGCATTCCTGTCTCCACCACCTGCAGCTCCTGGAAGTCTGAGGAGGTGCCCCCAGCAGGCCCCGACTCCACGTGGGGGTCCTCCCTTCCAGCTCAGCCTGCTCATTATGCCAAACAGCTGAACTCTCCCCACGCTGGGTCCTGGGCCTCCCTGGGCACCCCAGCCCTGATAATACTCTCTGCTAACCAGAGGCGGTCCCTTCCCGCTTGCTCTCCCGTCCCCACTGACGGCCCTTCATTCCCCTCCCGACCCCAGGCAGAAGCGGCCGCAGTCCCTGGTTCCTCTTGCAGCAGGACAGAGCGGTGCCCTGAGCAGCTCCCCCAGTGCAGGGACCGCGGTGCATGGCCCTCGGAGATGAGCTGCTGTGGAGTCGAGGCAGCTCTGGGACCGGGGCTTCCGTCCTCCGTCCTGCTTCCCCGCCAGCCTCCATGGCTGTTCATGGCGCTGGTGCCGGCACAGCCCTCTCCCAGCTGCGTGACTGGCTCCTCGTGTTCCCCGGCTCTCATTTCTGAAAGGGACTCTGGCCTAGCTAGTTCCCACTCTCCTTACACGCCAGCGCCCACAGGTCAGATGCCCTCCTGGCCTGTCAGCTGTGGCCACGGTGGCATGGAACGTGGCCACGCTTCCTGGGACCTGTGCCTCCCGGGAGGACGCGCGTGGCGTTGCCCACAGAGCAGAGCCCCTGGCCGCTCCTGGGGGCGACTCTGGAGCACAGTCTCCTATTTCGTGGGAAGTCGTACAGCTGTTTAGTGTCAGAGGCAAGTTGCAAATCCAGGTCTGCTCCTGCCAAAGCCCACGTGGCCATCAGCCCCTCGTCCATATTGGCCTTTTAGAGGTAGGTGTGGGAGACACGGAGGGTGGGTGGGGAGCAATTCTTTGGCCAAGACTGAATATGGCCAGAATGGTGGAAATAAGAAAGTGCTTTTCCTATCACTGCTTTAGCAGATACATTTACAACTTCCCCACAAAGAACAGTTATCAAGCCCTTAAACAAATAAAAAACCTCACACTGCAGGATAACGCAAGAAAAAAACCCAATAAATCATTACCGAATTTTTGAAAAGTGGCGTGAATTGCATATTAAGAAGCCAAGGGAATGGGGTGAGGTCATCTTAAAATGGTGGGAGGGCCCTCCCATGAGGGCCAGCTGTGCTCGGGCGCCGCACCTGGCCCCACACACGGGCCAGCCCGCGTGAGAGAGGCGTCCGGAACGGAATACAAACCATCCAGGGAGCCCCGGGGGACGAGTCCTTGGCCAGGTAGGAGCTGAAGTGGGCCTGCGGTGATGTCAGCAGCCCTTCAGCTGTCCACGGTTCAGCACTTCAGAGGCGTCCTCCAGGGCTGGTACAGCTTTTCTCCCTTTCGTTTTCGTGAATTTTAAAACTGCCTTCTCCCAATCTCTTCTTCCCCCGTGGGTCTCAGGGTTACTTCCTGTTGCAGGCACTGCAGACAGTGCCAGTTTCCCCTGAGTAACACAGACAGACCCCTGAGTTTTTGTCTCAAGTTCCTGGATGCGCTTTGCCCCTGGGGCACGCTCCTTGAAGGACTGTTTGTGAAAGCACTCAGCGGTTCCAGCCAAGCTGTCTGGGCTTGAGTGCCCACTCCGGGTCTCCCAGCCTAGCGAGCTAGGGCCGTGCCCCGGCCTTCTCATCTGTAAAATGGGGGTAGTGTAGCAGCCGCCCAATAGGACTAGTGTGAGGGTTCAGGGAGAGGACTTGTGTCGATTATTGGAGTCACAGGGCAGCGTGCGTTGTAACTACTTCCCAAATACTAGCTACTTTCCTTGTGACGTACTTAGAGGAAAAGACTCCCATGACATGTTGTTGGTGGCAGATCCCGGCCACGTTGGCCATTCCAGGGAAGAGCACGGAGAGGAAGGCCAGGGACGGCCTGCTCCGGGACTTGGCATCTCCCCGTGGGCCCGAGTCCCCTGCAGACGACATCGTGGTTCAGAGTGAGTGATTCTGTGAGCTGTGGTCTTCCATCCCGGCGATAGTTTAGTGACTGTCCCCTCATCTGCCATGGGCACTTGTCTTGTGGCCATCAGATATGCATTTCCCTTTTTTGAAAAAGCAGGTCTTGATCTCTTTATGGGGGACTTGCCCCTGTCCCATCGAGTGCGATTTTGGGGAGCCAGTGGGTCAGGAAGCTCCCAGCTTCATTGCAAAAGAAGCCAAAGGTCTTCAGAACCCATCACAGAACTCAGAGCTGCCCACGAGTCCTTGGGGCCCAGGGCCCACACCACCCGTCACACCCTGCTGGGACTCTGAGGTACAAGGACAAAGGGAGACACAGGACAGAAAAGAGAAGGGTGACGTTGGCTCATGGCAGGCGCAGCGCTACTCCAGGTCCTGCTGCCTCTGAGCTGCTGCCCCCGCCTTCCTGCCAGCCTTCCGAGCCACCCGGAGCCGTCTGCACTTCCAGCTGGCCAGAGTCACGGTCTCTCCTGTTTGCAGTCTGAGACCCTTAACCGAAACCCATTGGTTCAGTTCTCCTCAGAGTTGTTCAGTTTCCCAGTTCTGACAGGCTATAGAGTATGAAGACCACTACTGGTGTTCAACCAGCTCCTGACCTGTATGTTGGGCCCCAGGTGGAAGGTTGTAGAAGGATGCAAAGGTCAGAGAACTTGTGTTTGTATTCCGATTCTTGTTCATCTGCTTAGAATACCTACGGGCAATCCCCCAGGCCTGCTCGCTCTCAAAACCTTCCACGTGTCCTCCCATAATCCGGGCTAGGAATCACCGCACCTGTCAGGAAACCGAGGGTCAGCCGGACTCACTGACTTGCAGAGGTGGGGCTAGGACCCGGACTCCAGACCTTGTTCAGCACGCCTGTATTACACCACGTGGCCACCACGAACCAGGAGCTACAGCTGTTAGCAGTCACAGATAATCAGATCATTGTTTTCCAGTCTTGCCTCCACGCCCTTTGCCGCCAGGTGCCGAGCTGCCTCCCCCGAGAGCAGGAAGAGTGCAGTTCTCTGCGCCGCGGGTACTGGGCTCGGCCGTGTGACTTGCTCTGATGGCTGGAATCTGAGCAGAAGTGACCAGTATGCCAAAGAGCACCTGTGTTGCCACTCACCCCTCTTGCGCTTTCTGCTACTCACCACGGGAGGAGAATGATAGCCCAGGTGGCCACTGGCCCCAGAGTGAGACACGAGGGGGAACCAAATGCCCCCCAGAGCCAGGCGTAGGGCTGCCCGGCCAACCCACCGGTCCGTGACTACGAAATACACTGGGTTTCCGAGCTTGTGTTACCCGGCATGACTCAGGGCGAGGCTGCCCAGCCCAACGTTCTCGAGCTCAGAGAGGAGCTCAGTGTGAATGGCGGAGCGCATGGTTCCAGATGCTGGACAGGCGGCTGCAGAATCGCCTTCCTAACTCACCCCTGTCTCCTGGCGCCCTATAATCTAGTTACCCTCGATGGCTTGGCAGCGAAGGCTCTCCTCTCTTGAATGGCACCCAGTTCTCCAACCTCAGCTCCCTCTTCTTCCCTTTTCTAAGCTTCCATTCCAGCCGCACTCGAACCACGTGTCCATTTCTACCCCTAACTCCTCTGCTCCACCTAATTCAGTCCCCAGCGTCCTGCAGACACCCGACCCAGTCCCACTCATCCCTGCTTTCTCGGAACACAGGTCATCTGAGCAGACAGAGAGCTCAGCCATGCTTCCTGCCTCTCACACACTCCCTCTCCCACCGCTGTCCCCTCCATCCGTCCGGGTTAGGAGTGTCTGGTGCGGCCCTGCCTGGTCCTCACCCAGGTCCCTCTGACAAGCAGCCTTCATCACCCTACGCCTCCCCTGGGCACCCTCCCTGGTGCATCCACCCAGGTGACTCGGGATGGAGAGGATGTAGGAGGCCAAGAGAACAAGTCTTGAAGGAGCAGCCAAGGCCAAGGAAGGAGGTCAGCCTGCCTTGGGGCTTTGACAAGACCGACCTGGATGCCGGGCCAAGTTCTCAATGGAACCCGAGAGCCTGGGAAAGCCCTGCCTGGACACTTGATGGTGACTTCGTAAGGCCCTTCTCTCCCTGGCAGGTGGACATCAGGACGTCAACACCTTCAGAGCAGTGGGGCACGGAGGGCCTGCCTGGTCCCACCCAAGGAGAGTGGCCACGTGGGTTTTTGCCCAGTGGTGGTCTGAACATACTTTACTGAATAAAACTTTTCTAACTGATAAGAGTGGTCTAGGAGCGGATCACTCAAATAAGAGAGGAAGTCCCTTGGACGTCCGCGCAGCTCCTGACGCCCCGACGCAGGGGAGCAAAGCCACCACGGGGATACCGGAGTGCAGTAGACCCCGGGCTCCCATTCAGCCGGGGGATCCTGCAGCCTCCGGGGCCCAAAGCCAGAGCGCGTGCGGGAGCGGAGTTTCCCTGCAGGCACCTAAACTTAACTGGCTGGAGCTCCTTTTGAACAACCATCCTATTCACATATTGGAAATAAAGGTGCATCTTAGAGCAGGCGGTCCGCGTTTCATGGCGAAGGCGGAAGATGGAGCAGAGTGTTCTCGGCTGGGCTCTTCCCAGGGTCCCAGGCTCCTTGTCTGGATTTCTCAGCATGTGGTCCAGACATTCACCAGGGCAAATGTGCTCCGGGCCTGACAGACGGGAGGCCCGCAGACCCCCGGGGCAGGCTGCGGCCAGCCCCTGGGTGGCATGGGGGAGGGGCACCTTCCTGGAGTGACGTCATCACCTCCCGTGGTTCCACCGGCGCCTGGAGGGAGCGAGGAAGTTAGAGAAAAGGGACGTTTTAGAACGATCCATGGGTTTACCCAAATCTCTTGGTAAGAGATACTAAAATGGTTCACAGAGCTACAGTAGTTAAAACTGTGAAATATTTTAAAAAGAGACCGTTCCAATATATTCTTTTTTTTTTAAGGAGACTTTAGGATACACAGGAAATCAACATATAACAAAAAGTGGGGGAAGCTCATTCCTTAAAAAGATCAACAAACTATTAAAACTTCTGGCCAGTTTTACAAAGATAAGTCCACATAATTAGGGATAAATATAGAGAAATAAGCCCGAGGCAGCTCCTGAAATCAAAACCTGACAAATCAATAAAAATTTATATGGATCAATCTTTCCTACTTGTCAATATTGCTATAAAAGTCCTAAATAAAATATTAGCAAATTTGATTCATCTGTGTATTAAGCCACAATTTTATTCTAGGAGTGCAAGAGGAGTTTAAAAACTCGAGAAGTTTAGTCTTGTCATTTATCACATTAATGGGATAAAACTCACAGGACTTTCCCCGTAATTATCTCGCCTCTCAGACTGTGATGTGTGGAAGAACGAGCCTGGTCGCCCGTGACCATGCAGATGCCGACTCCCTAGGTCTGGGAAGGGACCGTTTCCAGCAAGCTCCTGGCTGAAAGCTGTGGGTTTCAGGGCCCCACTTCCGGTGAAGACGTCAGACCCCCGAACCCCACCCACTCCAGACAAACGGAGTCAAGTGTGCAGCTGAGCCAGACCCACAGGTGATTCCCACGCACAGTGGAGGTTCAGAGGCAGGGTTCCAGCCCAGCGATTTGCAAGCGGTGTGCCGGAAGGACTTTTTCGTTTCTTTTTATTTTTTTTAAAGATTCCACTTATTTACTTTTAGAGGGGAAGGGAGGGAGAAAGAAGGGGAGAAACATCAGTGTGTGGTTGCCTTTCACGTGCCCCCAACTGGGGACCTGGCCCACAACCCAGGCATGTGCCCTGACTGGGAATCAAATTGGCGGCCCTTTGGTTCGCAGGCTGACGCTCAATCCACTGAGCCACACCAGCCAGGGCTTTTTTATTTTTACTGTGGACACTATTACTGATGTCCTCATGTTGCCCCCTCCTAGACCCCCCTCCGCCCACCCCTACCCAAGAACTTCTGAAACATGCGGCCCCTGACCATTGCGTCAGGGGCCCTGACCTCTCCTCTTAGACTGTCACATAGAAACATGACGACAGCCAGCACAGCAATAGCCGTCCGGCGTGAATGAATAAAAATTATACCTATTTTTTTCTGTCAGATCGGCAAAAAAGATATTTTTCGACGTGCTACAGAATTTAGTAATTAAATTACGTGTGCCGTGAGATGAAAACGGTGGAAAACGGCCACTTTAGCTCAATGGGTTTTACCCCCGAGTGGGTGTTACCATTACCAGGAGAGCTCTAGAAAATTCGGATGTCTAGGCCCCACCGCAGACCAATGAGATCAGAACCTAGATGAGAGGGTGCCCAGGCAATAGTATTTTTAAAAGATTCTAGACAATTCCAATATGAAGCCAGTATTGGGAGTCACTGACCTAGGCCAATGCCGAAAAGACACCAGATATAATTCAACATCCATTACTGACCACAATGCTCAGCACCCCCTAAACAGGAGGGTGATTCCTTAAAGTATTTACCAGAAACCAACAGCAGCCACTGTATTTCATTGAGAAGAAACAGGGGCAACCTCATTAAATCAACAACAAAACAGAAATGCCCACTATCTTTGCAAGTGTTCACAAGCTCTTGATGTTTCAGACGATGGAATTGGGGAAGAAAAAGGAAGTTGTGATATAAGTTGGAAAAATAAAAGATAAACCGTGATGATTTCCAGATAATAAGATTATCCACCTAAAAAATAAAATCAGCTCAAAAGAGCATTAAAACAATATGAAACTTAGGCTGGGTGGCCAGATACAAGGGAAACAAAAATCAAGAGCCTTTTCATGCATCAGAAATTAGTTACAAAACATCCTTTAAGGACTTCTTGCCCAATAGCAACCAGACATAACATATATCCCAAAATTGCCTCAAGAAATGTGTATGGCAACAGGACAAACTTTCACCGAATGAGAAAACTTTTGCCAAAGAGTCAATGAAGAGACACATCCTCTTTGCGGACGGAAGTATAAAAGTGTCAGTTCTACCCCAAATTAATCAAGAAATTAGCCCGACCGGTGTGGCTCACCCGCAAACCAAAGGGTCGACGGTCAAGGCATGCCTGGATTTCGGGTTCAGTCCCTTGTTGGGGGGTATGTGAGAGGCAACTGATTGACATTTCTCTCTCTCTCTTTCTCCCTCTCGTCCCGCCTCTCTAAAAATAAAGAAATCCTTTCTAAAAAGAGAGAAATTAACAATTTTTATCAAGAGCCTGATGTAATTTTTAAAATTTTTATAAAGCATGTACAAATTCATCTGGAGGAGTAATTTTTAAAGCAGAGAAAAACAAATTTTGGAAACAGCAATTAATTGAGGAGACATGACTTATTTTTAATCGAGGCATAATTTACATGCAATATAATTGATCTGCTTTAAGTGTATGGTTTGAAGTTTTGACAAGTGTACGCACTCTTGTGGCTACCAGCCCCGTGGAACATTCTCACCTTTCTGGAAGGTTTCCTGAAGACCCTTTATGGTCAACTTCCCCCCAACCCCCTCCTCCCCAGCACTGGGCCTGACCCAGGCCACCACTGATCTGTTTTCCATCACGACAGATTAGTTCCACCTGTTCTAGAATTTCATCGGAGTGGAATCTTACAGAATGTTCTCTGTAGTGTCCAGCTTCTTTCAATCAGGGTGATGTCCATGAGGTCCATCCCCTCTCAGATATCAAAACAGTTTATTGCGCCCATAGCAATCAAAATCGGGTGATGGCAGCACAGGAACAAACAGGCCGATTGATGGAGGAGAGCAGGGGCCGTCCAGATCGGACTCCGAGTTCGAGTTCGAGCGGGGATTTGGGAGATGAAGAAGGGAGTGACTGAGCTCCGTCCGGAAAGCAGCGAGGAGCTGGGCAGCGCTCGGAGACAGCTGGCTGGTCCCCAGGGAAGGTGAGGTGAGGCTCCCCACAGCTTATCTCAAGCTAAAATGAGTGGCAGACGGGTCACATACAAAGATTAATCAACCAAAGGAGAAAATACAGGTAAAATATTTATAACCTTGAAATCGGAGAGCTCTTTTTAAGCATTAAGCAAAAGCCAATTTGCATATAGAATAAGAGATTGATAAACTTGACCTACATAAAAATCTGAAGTGTCCACCTGGCAAAGAAAGTCATCTGGGGAAAAGACTTGTAATAAACATAACAGAGAAAGAGTGTAAATATGCTAAAAGATAAGAAACTACCAAAAATCAATTAGTAGGCAAATATCAAGAGGAAAATAGTACAGAACAGCCCACTGACTGAGGAAGAACTCCAAACGGCCAATAAATGTAAGAATGGGGTTTAAAGAAATACAAATCACAACAATTGTCGAACCATCTGACTGACTATTAACTGTCTGATGGACTTTTTAAAAAAGTAAGGCGTCCATTTTCGGTGTGCAGAGCCAGACAGCCATTCCTATTCTGCAGAGTGGCTAAGTGGTGAGCAGGGTGTTACAAAAACGCTACCGTGCGATTGCACGTGGTTCACAAAGCGGGAGCGAGGCGGGCGAGGCGTCATTGCCTGGCTCTCACCAACGAGGAGCCCTGGGCCCGGAGAGGCTCCTCCCCCAGGTCAGGCTGGGGGCCGACCGGGAGTTCTCTGAGAGTTTGCCGCACCATAGCTTTCTCCCCAGTGAATTCTTATCAGTTCAAAACTCTTAGAATTATTAATGCTAATATATCATGCTCTCATTTCAGGGAAGATAAATTTCATGCCAAAGGACTCTCCAATCTTGTTTCTTAATAAAACATTAAATCCATTTAAGGGGAAGACACAGCTGATAGATTAAATGTCTTAAATAGAGTGTGAAAAATGACCGCGTCATACTACTTCTTTAGCATCGCAAGAAAGCCCTGAGTTAGAGTGCCAAAGAGATTTTCATGTATTTTTAAAGCTTGTGAAATTGATTAATTGGTTAGTCCACTTTTTCTACAAATATGTATTGAGTGCCTGCCATGCACAGACCGTTTTCTTGATCTCAGGGATCAGGGGTGAGTGAGCCAGGCCCAAATCTCCGCATGGAGCAACGATTCTAAACTTATTTTTGACATATGACAAAACAGTGTTGGTGCTAGTTTAAGTATAAAATAGATGACTGTGCTGCGGTGTTTTAAATAATCCAAATAGTATAGAAAGCAGATAATAAATACACAGTGCAGCTTAAAGGACACAGAGGTATTCACCATCTTTGCCCGCTTTATAATAAACTTACAATTATAGGAATGTCAGCTTGCCCTTAGAGGTTAAATTTATATTTTGTTCCTCTTTTTAAAAAGGTTTCAGAAAGCCCCCTTGATCTCATCTGGGGGTGGGGACCCCAACATCTGTCCACAGAACCAGGACATGAAAGGGAGCTGGGAGGACACAGTTACTTTGTAATTTAACACAATTGGTTGGGTTTTTTTTTGAAATGGACACGAATTATTGGCTCAAGTCAGACAAAAGCTGTGTGACCACCCAGGAGGTTTAGACCTTTCCCCACCTGCGCACAAGCACGCGTGAGCTTGGCGAGTGTCAGGTGCGAGGCCCTTGGACTTGACAGAGCTCAGCTTGGGCCCCTTCCACACTCTAAGGAGTTTCTGAGCAGTCCCGCACAAGATCGCTTGCGGATGGGGGGTGCCATGCCAGGTGGGGATGCGGAGCTAGGCTGGGGGATGGAGGTGGTGGTATCCGTTCTGAGTGAGCCCCCAGTCCGCAAGCAGGGGTCAAAGTGAGTGACTCAAGCCTTTCCTTATCCCCTGTCCGTGCCCACCCCAAAAGCCCACCTATGAGGAGAAGGATTTACATCCCAGCAAAAGTGACTTCACATTGACCCTTAGATGGGGCTCTCCCCTTCTGCCACTCCCCAGCTTCTCTGTCCCTCTTTTTTTCATTTTTGCTCCCTTTCTGGAGCAAAACAAGTGCCCTTCTGTCTCAGACGGAACAACTCAGCCAGCTCCGATGACGGGATGCCGGCCACCTTCCCTGCTCTCAAGGGTCCCGTTCCCCCAGCGCATCAAGGTGTGTTTCTGCATGAAGACGGCTCCTCTCCCCAGAGGGTTTCGGCTGCCAGCTGCTACGCTGGTAACAAGTTTGCCTCCTTTCACCCGACATTGAACCTCTGCAGCAGGAAGCACAACTGGACATGGACGAGCTATTTGGTTCCAGCCATTTATTCAATAACCGTCAATAAGATGAAAACATATTTTATATAAGCCTCTGGAGACATACTTGGAGGTTGTTAATCATGGATCTTTCAGAGGTTAACAGGTGCGGACCATCTCCAGCGGCACTAAAACAACCCCTTCAAATTCTATGGTGACTTGTCCACTTGAAATGGTGGAATTGAATGATGTGTGAATTATATCTCCCTAAGACTGTTACAGAAAATCTGCAAACTCTGTGGCAGCTCTGAAATGTCCTCTGCAGACCAGCCGGGCCCTAGGGCGCATGGGTTTCTTTGCTTTTGCTGCTGCTGCTGCTGCTGGAGCAAGTTACATCAATTGGTGGCTTAGACCTCGCCCACTCCTCTCGCAGCTCTGTGGGTGGGAAGCCTTCTGTGGCCTCCCTGAGCTCAGGGTGGCACTCCTTGCTGGAGGCTCTAGGGAAAATCTGTTTCCTTGACTTTTCCAGCTTCTAGAGGCCGCCCCCATTTTCCTTGACTCACAGCCTTCTCCTCCATCTTCAAACCAGCAACATGGTGTCTCTGGGCCTTCCTTCTGTAGCCACATCTCCCTCTGACTTACCCATCTGCTCCCTTTTCCATTTTTAAGGACCCTCGGATTGCACTGGGCCCACCAGATAATCCCGACGTGCTTCCCCAGCTCAAGGGTCCAGCTGTTCTGGTCAGGTGCAATGGAGCATTAAACCATAGGCACCGCCCCTTCTCCAGTGCCCCCACCTGCTGCAGGAAGGTGCAGAGCCCAGGCTTCTGTCGGCCACAGTGCAGGGGAGATCCAGCCACTGAGAGGGCCCAGTCCTCTGCATGGGCCTTGGGACTGGATTCAAGCTCCAACCCCTGGGAGCCAGGGCAATTATGTCCCAGCCCCCAGCCAGCTGCTGGGACACTTACTGTGTCTGCCCCGTCCCTGTGGGGAGGGTAAATCCTGCCCCAAGCCAACCAAATGCATGCCGGCTGCATTGGGGGTTGTGTGCCCATCACAAGGCCCCTGAACTCTGGTCCTAGTGAGCTGGGCCGAGGTGTGTCCTGGACCCCAGCTAGGCCAGTTGGGGTCCATCCCTGGGAATTTTCTTTCTGGAGTACCTCCCTAACCTGTAGTCTCTCTCTCATGGTGGAGTTGGGAGGGGATAGGCATGGGGACTGCCGAGCTCACAGTGCCAGCGGGTCTGAGAGAACCCTCTGACCCTTAACAAGAGCCAGAGAGTCGATCAGGGCAAGTCCCTGTGGCCTTGGCGATGCTGATTCCCAGAAACGCACTCCCCCGCCGCGCCCGCTGCCTGTCTCCCCTGGTCCCTGCCCTGTCTGGGAGTTCTCCTTTCTGCAGCCGGGAACTGCCCTTCAGCAGACAGGTAGGTGCACGCTGGGCCCAGGTCTCAAGAGCTCCTCTTGCAGGAGCAGGGGAAGAACCTGAGAGCAACGGCCAGGGGCAGCCAGAGGAGAGGCCTCAGGGGCCCCCGGGCAGAGGGGGCGCCAGCTGTGGGGAAGAGGGTCTCCTCCCGTGTTTGGGGAGCCAGCCCCACAGGCCCGGGGCCCAGCCCTCATATTCTGGGTGGGGACTCTGCAAGAATAGGGTTTTTGACAGAAGGTTCTTAAATAGGCAAGTAAGGGTCAGGGCTCCGAAGTGCCCAGTCCATCTCTGTGGCGGTCTGTGGCTGCCTCCTGGAAGGACATCGTGGGAACGATCCTCCAGGAGTGATGTGCTTTGGGTCTTTTTGTTTTGCTTAAAAAAAAAAACTATGACCCCAGTGCAAAAACTTGGATGATCAAAAATCAACAAAAAGGCCACCCATAAACTACTGTTGAGAGGTGGGAAAATGCTGGTTTTAATAGTTTCCTAGTATGCCGTCTAGTACGACTGACTCAAGGAACTGGGGGAGATGAACCCAATCAGTGACCCTCAGTGTGGCCTCAGGAACAGCGGCAGTGGTACCTGGGAACCTGTTATCAATGCTCGCTCTCAGGCCCCACTGCAGACCTTCTCAGGTAGAAGCCAGGATGCGGCCTGGCCCGCTGTGTGTCACCAGACCTGAAGGAGCTAGTCTGGGCACCACGATTTACACCTTTGCAATCCCACGCAGTCCTGCCCCTTGACCACCAGAGGGAGCCAGCAGGCTGCGGTTTCCCCTGCTAGACCTCCTCAGACAGTTTTTCTTTCCTGAATAAAGAATGACTGAGGATTTGCTGGGCATCATGGGCTAACTTTAAATGCCATCACGTTTGGGCCAAGTCATACTGCCATTCCCGTCCTTGCTGAGCTGCGGGCCCGGTGTGTTTCGTGGTGTGGAACATGGCTGATAGTGCTGGTTTTGTCTGAAACAAAGAAATGTGAAAGCATCAAGGTCGGCCACCAAGGTTACCTACTTCCCAATAGAAGTTTATGTTCTATAAAAAGCAGGATACGGCTGCACTGTGACCCCTCCCCCCTTTCCATTTCCTGCAGCCCCCAACCTCAGCCCACAGCCCCAGAGCCTGGCTGTAACGGGGACTCACCTTCCTCCCCTCTCTGGTTACCTCTTTGTTATTTTCCAACTTTCTGTACGGAGATATAACGTACAGACAAGAAGTGTAGCCATGGGAGGTGTTTGATGCGTTTTAAGTTCATTGAATTTTGACAAACGTAGCCACCACCCCATGGAGTTTTTAAAAAACGTGTAATAGGCCCAGTTATTTGCGTCTCGACTTTAGACACCGACTTCGGCTGCTGTCCTATCACCCAGGGTCCTCTGAACGAACCTGAGGGACAGGGGCCTCCAGGCACCCTGTGGCCCCTCTGGAGAGCATCCCAGAGGAGGACAGGGTCCAGGAGAGACTCAGTGGGTCCAGCTTCCTGCCGCCTCCCGGGGCTTCAACTTTCCCCTTCACGGCTCTGAGTCTCCTTTTCTGAGGACAAGTCAGAGCGCACGATTTCTCTGGGTAATTTGCAAAGCCCTCACGCCTCCCCGACAGACCCGGGCCTTGTATGGTTTTTTGAAACCTGCTTAGAACTGAGTGGTTTCCCAGGACTTGGCTGTAATGTGATTTATTCGTTGGACAAATATTTACCGAGCACTTATTGTGGTTTAGTCTCTAGATCCTGGATTTTCAGTGAAAACAAGACAGAATCCTATCCCAGTGAAATTTACATTCTAGAGGGAAAGACAAGTGATAAGGTCAGAAGAAGAATAAAGCAGGGTAAGGGGGTGACCCGTGTGCGGGGTGGTGAGGTAGGAAGATAGTCCAGACAAGATGGCCAGGAAGGCTTGTCTGAGCGGCTGGCATTTGAGCGGAGCTCTGAATAAGTGAATCCACCAGGAAGACAGCTAGGGAAATGGCTGTCCAAGCAGAGACAGCAGCAAGTGCAGAGGCCCTGGGGTGAGCAGGGTCACTGGGGCTTCGGTGTGAAGAGAGGGGCGGGCGTAAGACTGGACGCGTGCAGACCTACTGGGAGTCTCTTGTGATTGTCCAAGCAGGAGACCCAGGTGGCTTGAGCGGGCCAGGGGCAGGCTGCGGCCGGACCCAGGCGTTCCGGGAAGATAGGGTGGACAGCATTCGCTTCTGCACCAGGTGAGTTAGAGCCCCGGTGCGTAGAGAGATGGCTTCAGGTATCCTCCTCAAATTCTGTTTCTGTGCGTTCTGCGTCTTTTGAAATTTTTGAAATTCTCTCTTTTGAAATAATCTTCCTATTTTTAAAGTAACAGATTCGTTGAGGTATACTTCACATACTATGCAGTTCACACATTTAGAGTGTATAGGTGAATGGTGTTAACATTCACAGGGTCGAGCAGCCGTCACCACACCAATTTTAGACTGTTTTCTTAATTCCCCCCAAAACCCCACATTGACCAGCAATCACCCCCCCTTCCCCTCACCCTCCCACTGCCGCCGAGACAACCACTGGGAATGGACTTCGTCTCTAAGCGTCGTCGGCCTGCCCTGGACCTGTCACGTGGATGGAGTCACACAGTATGGGGCCTCTTGCGTCTGGCCTCTTTCACTTGGCCTGATGTTTTTAAAGTTCATCCACGTTGTACCATGAGCCCGTGCTTTATTTTTTTTAAGTTGCCAAATAATACCCCCTTCAATGAATAGACCGCCTTTTGTTTGTCCATTCGCCCCCTGGTGGACATTGGGTTCTCTCCACTTTTTGATGGTGAATGATGCTGCTGTGAGCATGTTTGCACACACACGCGCACGCCCACAAAACCTCTTCATTGCAAACAATGCGAATATAACCAAAAAGTGTCGAAATTAATAAGTCAGAGTCTCCCCAAATCCCCCATCTAGAGATACTAGCTGTCACCGTTTTGGCAAACATT
Source organism: Trachops cirrhosus (assembly GCA_028533065.1). Lineage (NCBI taxonomy): Eukaryota > Metazoa > Chordata > Mammalia > Chiroptera > Phyllostomidae > Trachops > Trachops cirrhosus. Next base: position 4,179,894 of record CM052541.1, on the reverse strand, counting down.
CTGCCAGATGTCACCCACTTCTAGCCGCAAAAAAGGATCCAGACCTTCTCCTTCAGTTTGGACCCAGCCTCCCCTATTTTTAAAAATATATTTTATTGATTATGCTATTACAGTTGTCCCAATTTTTCCCTGCCCCCACCCCTCACACTCCCCCCTCCCTCCAGCATTTCCCCTCCTCAGTTCATGTCCATAGAAGTTCTTTGGCTTCTCCATGTCTGATACTGTTCTTAACCTTCCCCTGTTGATTTTGTACCTACCATTTATGCTCTTTATTCCCTGCACCTTTTCTCACATTCTCCCCTCTCCCCCTTGCAGCTGATAACCCTCCAAATGATCTCCATGATTCTGTTCCTGTTCTGGTTGTTTACTTAGTTTGTTTATTTTAGATTCAGTTGTTGATAGTTGTGAATTTGTTGCCATTTTAATGTTCATAGTTTTGATCTTCTTTTTCTTAAATAAATCCCTTTAACATTTCACATAATGGCTTGGTGATGCTGAACTCCTTTAGCTGTACTTTGTCTGGGAAGCACTTTATCTGCCCTTCCAACTAAATGATAGCTTTGCTGGATAGAGTAATCTAGGTTGTAGGCCCTTGCTTTTCATCACTTTGAATACTTCTTGCCAGTCTCTTCTTGCCTGAAAATTTTCTTGTGAGAAATCAGCTGATAGTCTTATGGGAACTCCTTTGTAGGTAACTCTCTCCTTTTCTCTTACTGCTTTTAAGATTCTCTTAATCTTTAACTTTTGGCATTTTAATCACAATATGTCTTGGTGTGCTCCGCTTTGGATTCAATTTGTTTGGGATTCTCTGTGCTTCCTGGACTTGTATGTCTATTTCCTTCGTCAAATTAGGGAAGTTTTCTTTCATTATTTTTTCAAATAAATTTTCAATTTCTTGCTCTCCCTTTTTTCCTTCTGGCATCTCTAGGATTCAGACATTGGTACGTTTGGAGATGTCGAGATTGTCCTTATACTATCCTCATTTTTAAAATTCTTTTTTCTTGCTGTTCTGGTTGAATGCTTATTTCTTCCTTATGTTCCAAATCGTTGATTTGAATCCTGGCTTCCTCCCCTTAACTGTTGGTTCCCTGTAGATTTTCCTTCATTTCACTTAGTGTAATCTTCATTTCTTCCTTTATGTTGTTTCCATACCCACTGAGTTCTTTGAGCATCCTGATCACCAGTGTCTTAACTCTGCATCTGATAGGTTGGTTATCTCCATTTTGTTTAGTTCTGTTTCTGGGGGTTTGTTCTGTTCTTTCATTTGGGCCATATTTCTTTGTCTCCTCAATTCAGCAACCTCCCTGTGTTTGTGTCTGTGTATTAGGTAGAGCTGCTTTGACTCCCTGTCTTAGTAGCTAGTAAAGGCACCTGCGAATTGTGTGGGCGGAGCCTTAGGTAATCACCAGGTGGGGCAACCTGCTTCACTGCTTTGTGGCTCTGTGTGTGTGGGGGAGGGCTCAGAGAGGGGACGGTGCTGCTGCCTGGCTTCTGGAGGTTTGTCTGGCACTTGCCCCCTTTCTAGTCACTTTACCCACTTCCGGTATGCAACTGGGACTCTTCCGGCTGTTGCCTTGGTGCTAAATCCCAGATCCGGTGGGTCTGCACATGTTCTAAGACTGTGTGGGCCTTTTAAGCAGGGCCTCCTGAAAATCCAGCAGTTAATTCCACTGCCCAACCCCCACTGGTTTTTACAGTCAGAAGCCATGGGGATTTATCTTTCCGGTGCTGGAACCCTGGGCTGTGCGGTCTGGCCTAGGGCTGGGATTGCTGGCTCCCCAGGTGTCCCTCCCGATTTTTATCCACCACTTGTGAGTGTGGGACCACCCTTTCTGCAGCCTCTCTGCCCATCTCCATGTCTCCGCCCCATCCTACCTGTATGTACGAATGTGGTTTCTTTAAATCCTTGGTTGTTGGACTTCATCAGCTCGATTTTCTGACGGCTCTGGGTGTTATTTGTGTTGAGGCTTAGTTGTGATTTTCTCTGTGGTTGCGCAAAGAGGCAAAGTGTGTCTGCCTGCGCCTCCACCTTGCCGGGAAGTCAGCCTGCCCTATTTTCCAGAATCCCGCGGGAGCTGACAGTGTACCCCTGCAGTCCTTCCATGGAAAGGCCTGAGGGCTCTTTGGGCCCAAGCTGCTGCGCGGGCGTGTGGGTGCATCTCAGGGCCTGGGAAGAAAGTACAAGCACATATATAATCTTATAGCCAATTTTATTAACATGAAAGTGCTTGTGTTTAATGAATAGTTATACCCCAGTTTTTACTAATGGATGCTTGAGCCCATGTTCACCCGGGCGCTTCGGTGATGAAAAGGAGGCGGGTCCTGAGCAGCAGCCCGCCCTCCTGCAGGCCCGTCCACAGGCCCCGCCCTGTCCGTAATGTCTGAGCCCAGGTTTGCTGCCGCCGTCTGCCTGCCTTGTTCTTTTTGCAACCACCCAGAATCCACGCCAGCACCGGGCTCTGCCTGTCCAGGGAGGACCCCAGGGCCATGTCCACAGACCAACGGACCGGACACCAAGCTAGGAGAGGAAGCCCTGTGGTCTTACCAGGGCTCGAAGTTCCCCTGGGGTCCCCCTGAGCACCCAAGCCTGCAGTCCGCGCCCCAGTCCTCACGCGCGGCATCTTGATGCCCCCTAGCACCCTCAGCGGTAGCTGTCTTTGTTCCAGAGGAACCCTTGATCCTTCCAGAGCTGTCGTGTGTCCCCTAGTGTCCACGTAGGTGTGGAGCACCTTCCCTGGCCCTACTGGACGGTGCAAACAGGACACCTGGAACGTTGCTTCTGTGCTTCTGTCCTGCTCCCACCGGAAGCCTCACGGTGGTCACGGGGCTCCGCAGCAGATGCAACCGAGTGGGTGAAGACCTCGGAGGGATGCCTTGGAGAGGCAGGAGCCCCGGAGATGACCGGTCTGTCCATTCTCCTGCTCCGCACCTGTGGCCCCTGGGCCAGGGAGGATGCGCAGCTGCGGCGTGTTCCTTGCGGGACGGAGCACAGAGCCGGTGCTGCACTCGAGTTGGTGAAACGAAAGGGCTGGCCGACTCCAGCACGACGCACAGCACCCCATCCGCCCCTACACATGCACCCCCCACCCCCACTGCATCCCGCACAAGCTGCTGGGGTGAGCAGGCTGCCAAGGGACAGGCAGTAGGCGGAGAAGCCAGCCCAGACCAGGTATTTTCCAAATACCTGGTGGAAATGGGGCAACTAAAGGAAACCTGAAGAAATTTTGAAGGGTGGATGTTTTGGTGCTTTAGATACTCAAGGAGAGGGTCCTCAGACTGTGTTAACGGAGACCCAGAACGGGCAGAGGCGGCTGGGGAAGCAGGAGGGCTAATTCTCCATCTTTCTCGTGAAGGAGCCCGAAGCTGCTGTTCCTGATGGCGACTCTCACAGTGATGTCAGCGTGGGCTCACTGATTTCCACGGAAAACTCAACGGAACCACTGACAATTAAACCAGGATGTCTACTTTCCAACTCATTGCAGAAGATAAAAGCCAGCACATCAGTCTACAGGGAAAAAAATTAAATAAAAAGGAACAGAAAAATGAACCTTAAAACACACAAGGTCAAAATTTAGGTGACACCAGCCCGGGCGTAAGCAATAACAACAATAAATGGAAACAATCTAGGTTTCCTTATTAAAAGGCAAAATGTCTCAAATTACATGTATTTTGATTCAGTATCTTATAAATACACTTAAAGAATTAAAAAAATATAAATACAGGGAAAGAGTCAAAGCTTGGGCGAAGATATGGAGCCCGAATAGAAGTGAAGTCGGGCGGATAACGTTCACAGCGCATGAAACGGAATTCACCAGGAAGGGAGCCGCGCGCGTGGGTGCCGCGCAGGCGCACTCCTGTCCCGGCCGCGTGGGTCTCCTCCGACGCCAGGCACGGGGGAGGAGTCCCGGAGAGAGGCGTGGCCATGTGACTAGTATTGGCCAATTCGGAAAGTATGTCTCAGGTGTCCCCTGTGGGTGGAGACCTTGGTTGCTTGACCTGCCGGCAGGCTCTCTCCTGTGCTCCGCGGATGGAGGGAACGTTCCGGATTGGGGGGAGCTGCCCTGGGGGGCCGACCGGAGCCACAGTGCACTCTGCATGGCCAGAAAGAAATCTTCGTTTTAAGCCATCTGGATCTGGTTGTTTGTTACCACCGCCAAACCTCATATATTGTATCTCATACATATATTAATACTGAACCTTTATGTAATGAATAAATAACTACTGTATAACTATTGAAGTATACAGGTAAATAGAAAAAAACAAAGCATTGCATTTTCCCAACATCAATTACCAGTCCTCAGTGAATCAAATAGAGGGTCAGAAGGGTTGAACATGGTAATATAAAAGGTAACATGGATTAAAAAAGTTTATAGAATTTTGAAAGTGCAAACAGATATTCATCTTACTTTCAAAGTATCCATGAAACATTTATAAAATTGATTAAAACAAGGAATGAATAATTTAATAAGGCAGATATTATACAAGCACTGAACCTAACCTCAATAAAGCTAAAATTAATAATATAAATTAAGCAACAATTAAACTCCACTTTGAATTGTTTGATGAAAAAGTCCAACAGACTACTTAGAAGATAAAAAAACGAGACTGCAATACATCAGAACCTTAGGATACAAATGTACCATTCTTAGAAATAAACGTTGAATTAAGAGTTTAGAAAAGGCACAGAAAAATGTTAGGGAAACCAATATGAACAACAGTATTAAGTAAAAAAACACACAAGCAGAGATAAACAGATTAGAAAATAGCAAAATAATAGAGTTAATTTAAGAGCTTGTATTTGGTATTTTGAAAAAGTAAAAAAATGTTGTGAAATAGTGAACCTCTGGTCCTCGTAAATCTAGAGACGATTTGTTAGCAAAAGCAGTTTCTGGCTCCAAAGCAGGTGGGGGGGAGGGCACCGTGTGCAGGAAGGTGTGGATGTGGGCCCGCACTGGGAGGAATGAAGCCCGTAAGGTGCCGGAGAGAGAAACACCCAACCCAGCCTGCGCTGAGGGCCGCTGGGCCCAGTGCCTGGCTCGGGATCCCGCGAACACGGAGCTCCCCACGATCTCGTCATCGCTCAGAGCCCCGGGCTCAGCCGACCAGAAGCTGGCCAGCACCGCTCTGACCTCCCAGGTGATACTCTGTAAACATCAGGGTTCTTTCCTGCCTTTTCTGATATTCTGCCACTGTCCCAACATTTTTCTCATCCCTGCAGGATTTGCAGGGGGCAGGCCTCCGAAATGTATCTGCAGAAGGATCTAGAAGAAAGTTTCCGAAAGTTGTGGTGCAGTCTACGTGGAATGCAGGGGCCGTGGTTTCTAGGATTGAGCAGCAGGAGTGGAAAGGGAGCAGAGTGGGGGAAAAGGGAAACAAGGTGACGAGACGGGAAAAACTTGCAGAGATGGAAACAGGCAGAACCTGCAACGGTGGACCCAATGGCCACCGGAGGCAGTTCAGAACAGAGCAGGTACAGTGGAAGATCGAGTCAGCCATGTGAATACAAACTCGGGTTCTAGAACAGGACAAAGAGTAGACGGGTGGGGACAGGGAGTCTGCCTGTGCTGGGCTCAGGCAGGCTGCTTCGCGTGGGTCTGCCCTGGGGGGCGGTGGGGGGGCTGGCCAGGTGCCCCTTCTGCTCCCGTGCCTTCCCTGTAGAGACAGCGTCTGCCCAGGGCCTGGACCGGGATGGGATAGAAAACACCAGGCAATCCGCCACCAGGGAGAGGATGCTGTTGCCTGGCGGGGTGTGGAGGGAGGACCGAAGACCCATCGGACAAGCTCAGTGAGGGTCTGGATGTGGGCCTGCCCCCAGAACCTGAGCCGCCCACCATGCAGTGGCCACACTTCTGACCCGGTCAGTCCTCTGTGTCCTACGATCAAGACGAGGACCTGGCTCTGGGAGGAGCTATCGGCCCTCCACCTGCCAGGAGAGGGTGCCGCCCCCTGCCTAAACCAAGGCCCCCTGGGGCCGTGGAGTCTGTTTGCTCTGGCCTACCTGTCCTGGCCAGCAGACCCTGGCTGGCCCCCTCACGGGCTCCCCTGCTGGCTGGGGTCTGGTGGGCTTAGCCAAGGGCGGCACCACAGAGAGATGGGGTATGTAGGGGGGTGGGGGTAGTTCTCCCTCCCTCTACCCTGTTTTGGCGACACATCCTGCATGCCGCACAGCCCCCTCAGGGTGACACCTCCACCCAGCTCCCACTCAGGGACTTTCCTGCCTTCACCCCGGTGGAGAAACTGGCTTCCCGCAGGGCTCCTGGGTCACCCCTGCTCGTGACTCTGGGAGCCATCTGAGTCAAATTCCCGTTCTGAGGGGAGCCTGAGTGTTGCACCCTGAGGGTGGGGGCCCCTCGGTCTACACCCTGCCACTGCCGGAGCTGAGAGCCCCTCCCACGGAGGAGCAGGGCTCGGCCCTGCCCAGGCCCTGCAGAGCCCCTGCCGCAGGCCCATCTGGACCAGACCTGGGGGCCATGGCCATCAGGGGAGGGCCGTCCCTGTCTTGGGCAGTTGGGGGAAGGCAGGCTCTAGGAGCCGTGTGCCTGGCATGTGTCCTGGAGGCCCTGGCTCCCCCATCACCTCGTGGTGGTGGCTGGGGGTCCTCTCTAATGCCTGGCATGGGTCTCTCCTCCAGGTGTGTCTGGGAGCTGAGGTGATGCTCCTGGGCCCAGTCCGCAGGGCCTGGACTCCTCCACGTCACCAGCTACGGTGCCACAGAGCCTCGGCCAGGCCGGCTCTCGACTCCTCTCCGTTCCCTCCACCTCGAATCCCCGAGAACTGGGCACCTCAGAGAAGGGAATGGCTCCCCCTGGGACACCCCGAGACCCTCTTTGCCTCTGTCCAGCCCGGGGCCCTTGGCAGGGAACCCTGTGACACTGTAGAGGCGCCATTCCTTCAAGCTGGTCCTGGCGGCCGTGGCAGCCCTGTGCAGCAGAGAAGCTGCAGGTTCTCCAGGTGGCTTTGGAGCGGGGAACACTGGTGGCGGCGGGGAGGCCTGGGGCCCAGGCCACAGGACTGGAAGCTCTGGGGTAAAACCACCTGGGCAATCTTTGGAAGTTTCAAAACGTTTCCTGTTACTTAGGGAACATCGGTCGATCCTTCCTGGCCTTCCAGCAGCAAGTCCTGGCTAGGATGACGGCCACATCACTGCCAAGGACGCTGCCTGGCCCAGGACTTTAGGCTGGGGTGTCAAAGGAGAACTGGCTGTCCAGCAACATTCCCGCCAGCAGGTGGGGGGCTGGCCTCCACCTGGCCGGGCCTGAAGTTGGCAGAGAGGGTCACATGTGTTGCTCTGTTGTTTGAGGGCTAATTCACACGTGCAAGTCTCTTGGGAGGATAGCAGGTGCAGCTTAGGCTGGAGGGTCCCAGTAGCTCCAGGTTACCAGCAGCCCAGAGACTGTCCCAGGGAAAACCTTTAGTTCCTGGAGGCGGCTCCCGGAATCCCAGCTTTGCCACGCCTGTGTCTCTGGGCTTTGGGAGGATGTGACTGACCAGCCTCCAGCAAAGTCTGCAGTGCGCCCACCTGCCTCTTCCCACTCACTCCTGCTTTTGCCGTGGCCCTGGCCCAGGGTCTGCACACAGCACAGGGAGGCCTGGGGGCTGGAACCCCTGGCCCTGACTTACACAGGTACCTGAGTTCCGAGCCACAGGAGCAGGGGGGACCTGGGAAGAAGAGAGCCACACCCAGTCCCAGGAATTGCGCCCAGGTGTCCACGGGGGCAGTGGCGGAAGCTGAGGAGGTGGGAAGACCTGGAATCTCCCCCAGGCAGAACATGTCTTAAAAGCAGTTCCCGCTCCTGGGTTGGGTCACGGTGTTGGCCCCCCACCCATCGGACAACCTGCTGCTGGACGGTGACTTGGGAACAGAGGTCCCAAAGCTCGGATGCCAGCAGAAAGGCCAGGCCCCTGGCCACCTCCCCCCAGTGCTGAGTTTCCTCTGGAACCGCTCAGCTGGGCCTGCGACCCCATGACCTCGGGGCCACACAGCTCCCAGTGTCCCTGAGTGGGGTCAAGCCCACTTGATCCAACCAGCCCGAAAGGCTCTGAATGTCCCCACTCTCACCAAACAGGGACAGAAGACACACGGGGGAAGCCGTACCAGAGTGTCGCTGTACCGAGGGTGTAGTGAGATGATCTCAGAATTACTTAGAAGTTTCCTGCAGGTTCTAGGAAGAGAGACTCTAAGTGTTCACACTCTCACATTTAAGGCTGCACGGGGCGCAGGAACCACAACTGTGGGCAGCTGCAAGGGAAGAGAAGACCCACGCCCCCTCACACGGCACACTGTCGGGGTGTCCCCCCCCCACCCCCCACCGGCCTTCGCTGTGAGCTAAAAACCACCTGCCCAGCGCTTCCGTGGGCAGGTCTACATGGCACTGCTGAGATTTATAAGGCGACCTGCGCAATTCTACGAGATACACAGAAACGTCTAGGTCTCCCCACACAGAAGGGAGGTTTTCAGTTCTTCCTTAGTAACGCAGAGAAGGTGCGAGAGAATCAGAGGTCCCTCCGTCAGCTAAATGCAATTTTAATTCAATTCCTGACTTCTGACCTCCCAGCCGTCAGGTGCTCTGGCCAGAGCTTCTTGACCTGGGCAAGCTGGTCAGGGCCACTCGGGACAAAGGCCGCAAGGCCAGCCCATCTGGGGGGACTCGGCCCAGGAGGAGAGACTCGGACACAAAGACCCAGGACAGGGAGCGCTGCAGCTGGGTCTGCTCCGGGACAAGAAGCCCCGCCTCCCCACCTCCCTTCCTCAGACCACTTCCTGCAACCAAGTGCGATGAGCTTACAAATGAAGACAATTTTCAGGATGTTCATGGAATGACTTTTTTTTTTACATTTTTCAACTAGTTAAGACAAAAACATTACAATGATTGACTTCTTCCATTGTTACATAAATAAAATTTTTATAAATATCTCTTTATAAACAATATAAATAGCTTTACAACATAAATACATTTATGCATGACACGAATTTACAGACAGCAGTGTTTACAGCTGGTTTCGTCAGTCTCTCCAAACAAACTGTCCCTTGTCATCACGTCGGCGTAGGTGTGTGGTTCGTGTATATAATATATATATAATATATAACTTTTTATTTTTCATTTTCAAAAACAAACAAACAAACAATGAAATCAAAGCCCCCTCCCCAGATAATAATAAAACAGCTGGTGTTGCATTTTCCCAGTACCACAAGGGGGAAAAAGGAAAGAAATGTAAAAGCCACATTGCCTTGGAGGTGCTTCCAGATGACCAAGGATGACCTCAGCAAAGCGGAGCGAGTTCTCGATCCTGAAACACAGAGGGGACACGTGACACTCGGCGCTGGCCCCGGATGAGAAAGCCCAGCCAACCTTCCTGCCCTTTCCCGACGCGGCAGGAGGTGACGTCCCTCCACCGGTGGCCCTCGGGCCCTGACATAGGCCTTCAGTAGGAAAGGGGCCCTCATCTCACCTCCTGCTGGCGCCCTGGCACTCCCTGCCCAGGACTAGGGGCAGGGTGGGACTGGAGCATCGGCCAGCCCTCGTCCCCTCGGGCCAACTGTAGGCTGGCGCCCTGGGCGCTCTGTGGGAGCCAGGGAGGGGAGGAGCAGGAGAGATGCACCCCTTCCCTTTCTCCCTCCAGCACAAAACTTCCGACAGGGGCTCACCTGGACTACAGAGGAGGGGGAACATTGGAGGAGTCGGGGATGCAGGGTTCAATCCCTAGCTCCGGTAATTATGTCCTGCCAGGCCCTGGAGAGCTTTGAGTATCGCTTTCCTCACCCATAAAATGGGGTAATAGCCACTTCCCAGGGCTGGCTCCCGCAAGGGGCCACACACTGGGCATCGGCAGAGCCCCGGGGCCCCAGCTGCCCCTCGGTAAACAGCACTTCTGCCCCAGCTGGCTTCCCCTCGAAAGGGTCTCCTTTGAGAGCAGAGGAGCTGGCGCCTCCCCAGCCCTGGGGAACGAGGAACGGGCGTGCTGGGTTTGCCGGTTCTGCTGTCAGAGTCACTGGGTGAGCGCTGTCCCTGGTCTTTGCTGACGGGTGTGTGGGTGCTCTGGGCCCCAGGGAGGATCCTCCGGAGACAGTGTGGTGCCCCCCCCCACCCCCGCCGCTAGAACAGTACGTGCAGAGGGACCCCGGGCAACCTCTCCCACACGGCCCTTCTCTGGCCGTCTGGTGTGTTTAAACAGAGGTCGCTGGGGCCCAGGCAAGGTGTGCTCATTCAGGAGTCGACCTCACCCTGTCTCTGTCATTAGCATTTTACAGTCAAGACAGTAACCTCAGCGACAGTCATTATGGCCGCTGCTTAGAGCCAAGGTTGTGGGGGTGGGGGTCAGGAAGGGGTTGGGAAGGTTAAGGGTGTTGGAGGTGACTTTCAGGAGGCTGACCGTTTTCCCCGGACAAGGGACTTGAGATGTCTTAGTGACCCCGACTGGCTCCTTGTCTGACACCCACAGAGCCCCCGCCGAGAACAAGGAGGCTGTGGGGTCACACGTGCCGGCTACTTTCCAGGTCCTTGTCTCAGCTCCTGCTAACCCACATAGCAACGTCGGTCTAGACTCTAACGTTTGAGCTCGGTGCTTCCGTCGCAAATGAAAAACCGGAGGCCTGTGCATCCACCTCTGTGGTGCTGAGAGTGGAGAAAAGAGAGCCACAGCGTCCCCGAGGGCGGGACCCATCTCTCCCCTGCAGGGGCGAGTCAGACAGGCAAAGCCAGGTCTGGCTGCAGAGACAGGAAGGGTGCCCGCTAAAACCCCAGGCAGTGCGGGAGGAGAGCCCCTAAGCTGGGTGGGGCAGGGTTCCTGGGCAGTGACACAGGGGTGCTGCATGTCACCTTCAGTTAGCGTCTGGCCCTGAGCTAAGCTGAGGAGGTGACTCAGAACTCAGGTGGAAAAGTGTGCCGGCTGTGGGGACAAAAAGGGGCGCTGTAATAAACGGGACAGAAGGTAAGCTCATGGGGTGGTCTGGGTTCAAACACTAGCTCCGATAATTATGTCCCGGAGAGCTTTGAGTATCGCTTTCCTCACCCATAAAACGGGGTAATAGCCACTTCCCAGGGCTGGCTCCCGCAAGGGGGTCCTAACAGGGCAGGTCGAGGTGGGTGGGCATGCCCCAGGCCTGTAACGTCCCCAGGAAAATGTCTGTCTTTGCCCTAACCCAGCCCTGCCTGTGTGTGTGCATCTAGATTATTCTGGCCTTTGAAATGCCAGAATAGCCCTCCTTTTCAGGCCCCCGGGAAGCATAACTGCCCTCGGGAGAGCGGTGATCTGGTCAACCACCCTGCCTTGCTTTCTCCCACCTTCACGTAATCTTTAGGTCTGTCCTTAATTCCAAATGCACAAAAGAAGCTTCGAATTGTCATTCTCTGGAGCGTTGGAGATCATGCTTCCCAGCAATGTCGTCAGTTTGGCTCAAATAAACTCATAATAATTCTTATAAATCTGGACATTGACTTGGTGTGGCTGGCAGGATTTTGAAGAAGCTGGCCCCGGACCACCCTCGGACCCGGACCCAGTGCTAGGCACGGGCATGGGCCCATTGGGCCCCGCCAGCTCCCCGCTGCAAACGGGGTGAGCTTGGGTGAGTTTTCTCTTGGGACCCCAGACCTCCTGGCTTTACGACGTAGTGGGTCCTGTTTTTATTTGAGCTGTTACTAGAAAATCCTCGGGGTGAATCAGAGTTAAAAGATAACCCAAGGAAAGGACAAGAAAAACGGATGGCTACTTTTCATTTCAGTTTACTTGGATTGCCGACTGAGAGTCTGAACAAATCCTTGCTGGTTAAACAAGAGACAGAATCTCTTTGGCTCGAAAAGAAAAAAGGCCTCCCCACCCCGAACAGTCAATGGGGTGACGATAGAGGTTGCAGATCCCCAATCTGGAGTGGTGGGGATGGTCTCTGTGAGCCGTCCCGTGAGGTCCTGGGACCAATCCCGAGAAGCCAGTGGGAGCCCCGGTGTGGGGGGAGGTGTCTCTGGGAAGGGCAGGGGGCCATGCCTTGGAGAGCGTCGTGGTTCTGGTGGCATCGGTGAGCTCTCCCGGCGCTTGCTCGGGCATTTTTAGATGACTAAGAATCTTTGAGGGGTCACTGGAGGAAAACTCTCCTCTAGGGCGTGAAGCACCCTACCGGGATTTCCACTGCCTTTGGCTCATGGGAGACGTGCACACGGAGGCTGGTTTCCCCTAGAAGTTTGTGCAGACTCTAGAGGTCTCAAAGATTCTAGAGATTCTGTGCAGATTCAAGTTTGTTGGCTCAACTCATGTTAATAACTGACCTTGACGTCTACGAAATATGTTTCTAAAGGTTATAAAATGTCTTCATAAGTGACTTCTTGGTTTCCATTAGAAATGGAGGTTTTTCAAGGGTTAATATCTCAAGGTACTTATGAAATTAAAACCACTAGAAGTAATGTTGCGGTATTTCGGAAAGGCTCCGGAACACCTCAGAAGATCTGTTTTTGTTACGTTGCATGGGAAGCTTCGTAAAGTCAGAGACAGAAGGCCTTTGCAGCATATCGTGTGGGCGCACAACAGCTGTGAGTTAAACTTCCAGTCGGGGCTACGGGAAACCCAGCGCACCGCTGGGTTCTCCCAGCCCCCTGGCCAAACCCGTTTTCTGGGTTTTGCCTTCCTTCATGCGTCCTAGTGCAATTTTAAGCTGAAGTGAAATTAGATGAAGGAACTTATGATCTGACATTATTGGAAGGAGACTTCGTACACTATGGCAAGTTTGATAAAGTACTTCGAGAAAATGCCAAATTGGTTACCACTTCCTCCTATCCCAGCAAGATCCCAGGAGACAAAGACTTAAGATTCTGTTTTTTAGAAAGGACATCAAGTAAAGACACTCTCCAGCCTCACGGGAAGGGACCTATCAGGCACCTAGTCATGAATGTCACCTACCCTTGCCTCCACCTATAGGGGACATCGGAGACTCCTCTAGGATGAGGGGCTGTTGGCCTCAGAGGTGACCAGCTGCCCCGAGACTCCGACAAGGCCTGTGTACCTACGGGTTGATGTAGAACTCAGAAACCATTTTGTCTGATTGTCTTTACCGGTCTGCCGACGATATCAGCCAAAATAATAGTTACACTTGTTGTTTGGGTTTTCTATACAGTCCAACTGTTTATGACTGCTGAGCATGTACAGGACAACTGTTAACACTCTTTATGGCTTATGTAACTGCTGCTCTAGTGGAAACAGGGAAAAACGAGACAGACAGCAAAACGAGGACCACGGGGGTCAGAGGACAGAATGATGCAGGCGGTTTTCACAACCGAGGCCATCCGGTCTGACTGCCTTCCGCTTACCTGCCCCGCCCTTTTCAGGAGAACTGGACTGACATCCCCTGGTGACGGGATTGCCCCGTCCCCACTGGCCAACAGGAGGATGTCAATGCTGGGACTGCCCGGGAACGGGACGTCCCAGTGCTGAGACCTCACTATCCGCCCAAAAGGCTGGTCGTTAATGCATTCTTCAGGTCGAGTTATGACCCGAACGGGGAACTGTGAACAGAAAGGGGCTCTATGGCGTCACTTCACAGGAGGACCTGGTCCCAAATTCCTAACTGGGCAGGTCGCGGTGGGTAGTCACGCCTCAGGCTCAGAACTTCCCAGTAAAATGTTATCTTTGCCTTAAGTTTCTGTGCATCCAGGTGAACACACTTTTGAAATGCCCCTTTTTCAGAACTCTCAGAAGCATAAAGATCCTCAAGAGCACATATGCTCTCGTTACCTATCCTGCAGTCCAACCCCCGCCTCGCTTCCTCTCACCTTCACGGGTCTTTCTTACACTTTCTCCTTAATTCCAAATGTATGAAATAAACTGCAAAACTGTTATCCTCTGAGGCAAGATTTGAGATCTTGCTTCCTGGCAGTGTCGTCAGTTTTGCTCAGATAAGCGCTCAAGAAAATTCTCTATAGATTTGGACATTTCTTACGTGGACAACTGTAAAAAAAAAGGCTCAAGCAATGTGCTGGAGAGTTTCAAAAAGGGGTGCTCTCGTTACCCTCTGGGGAACACAGTACGGACACTGATAAGGCTTCTTGGGTGAGACAGCAGCTTGGCCTGGAGTGGAAGGAACGGACAGGCTGTGGGACAAGGAATGGTAGCAGCCAGGTTGCAGGAGAAGGCTGGGAACCAGTAGGGGTCAGATGCTAAAGCACTTGCGTGTCAATTTCCAAGGTCAGGACATGTTTTTTCCTGGGCGCCGACGGGCAGCAGGAATGGAGAGAAGGTAAGGGGAGCATGGGGGAGCCTTTGCCGCCGCGCTTCTCCAGGTTGAGGCACCTGGCAGGGGCGGAAGGGAGCCCAGGGCCTTCTAGCCCTGGTGGAGAGGGAGGAGGCTGTGCCAGAAACGGGGCGCCCAGGTATGATGGGCGTGGGGGGGTTGATAAGGAGATCAGTTTGGGTCATGCTGAGTTTGAGATTTATAAGATTTATTTTAGTCTCTTTTTCCTTGCCCTGAAATAGTGCCACAGACACCGAGCTTCGATCCTGAAGTCACACGGGCTGCAGCAGCATCAGGACCCTGGACAGACCAAATTGCCCACAGCCACTGTTTGGAGAAGGGACAAGAATCAGAATGCTCTGGGGGCCGGAAAGCTCTCTGGCGGTGCCAGCAGAGGGCTATTCTCTCTGCAGTGAGGGGCAGGTATTTCTGTCCCACCTGAGGGACAAGAGGTCTAGGAAGCATCCCGACCTCTGTGCTGCCCGCTGCCCGGCACCGCGATACAGTGGCTGGGAGGTAAACTTACCCCGGGCTTGAGTGTGTGCCCTTCCTCCTCTGTTCCTGCAAACCCATGCTCTTCCCTTAAAGCTCCCATGTGGCATTTTGGGGCCAGTGCTGCCCGTCCACTTATGGTCCAGGGATAGGCGGGAGTCCTCCGAACTGTCTCTCCTTCTCCAGAAGAAGTCGGGTGGGCTCACCACTCCTGAGCTATTTCTGACCTTTTCAAAGGCCCCTCACCACCTCATCCCTCACTTTCTCCATCCCTAGAGTGGGATGATAAATAGGATTGGGGGCAAATGCCTAGCGCACACGTGATCTCATGTCTACATCACCTGGTTCCCCTCCAAAGGCCCTGGGAGGCCTACCGGTACCAGCGCTATGGGACCGGCCTGCGGGTGGGGGTTCAGACTAGGTTCTGGCGGGCGCTGCGGGGGAGCTAGGTGTGCTGGAGCGCCAGGCGGCCAGGTTGGTGGTACTCACCGCCGCCAGGGGTCGCCGCACTAACATCCCAGGCCGCTCGTGGCGCCGATCCGGTCCAGTTTGAGGCCGAAGCAGCCTTTGGACGAGCCCTTCTTGGTGTTCAATTTCCTGCGTGCATTGGGGTTCTCCTGCAGAAGGCGGGCCCACCGAGACTTGGTGTCCACGCGCAGGTCCCGGAGCAGTCGTGACTGGTCGCCTTTGAGGTTGGCGCCGCCGCCTCCAGGAGTCTTGTCGCGCTTCTTCTGAGCGCCGCTCTCAGCATGGGACACGGCCGGCACCTCCCCCAGCGGAGCTCGCGGGACCTGTCCGAGGAAAACAGCAGGCAGGTGAAGGGACGCACGGCGGCAGCACGGGGGACTTTGCGGGGTCCCTGACGCTCCAGCCTGACGCACCCAGGAGCGCGCGATTTGTCCCTTCGGAGCCCCGAGCACGCCCCCACTGATGCCGGACCGCTCGGCCCTGCATCCACCTGCCACCGGACCGCCGCTGCCCGCTCCTTCGGGAAGCCCCTTACTCGCCCTTCCTTTGCCTCTTGCCCTACTGGGGAAGGGGCTGCGCATTTGTCGACGTACTCCCGAGGCTGGGGACGTAGACCCCCGAATCCGAGCTTCGAGGGCTCCCCGGTTCTCACCCGCGCACATCTCAGAGGAGAGGGCCGCCTTCCCACCCTCTCCGCTGCCTCTGGCGTACCTCGTCCTCCTAAACCCCCGGCCCTCCGACACAGTCCCTCACAGTCTCGACAGCTCCGCGACAGTACCCACCTTCGGCGACCCGGGCTTGGCTTCGGAGGGCAGGAGCGACAGTAGAGTGAGCAGCAGGGCGCAGGCCAGCAGTTGGGAGAGGTGCATGGTGCCGGTGGAGTGGAGGGGCACACACTGGAGGCAGCGAGGGCAGATGCGCAGGCAGGCGAGCAGCGAGCTGGCGGGGCTTCGGTGCGGACCCGGGTCCCAGAGCTGCTCGGCGCCGGCTGGGTGCGCTCTGAGTCCGCGGCTCCGCTCGAGCCTTTATAATCCAACCTGCCGCTGATGTCATCCCCCCGCCCACCCGGCGGCCCGGGCCAATGGCACGCGCGCCGAGGACTGGGAGGGGGCCGCGAGGGCTCCCCCTCCTGCCCCCACCCTCATCTCACCCCCTAGGGATCCTGCAGCTCGGCAGGCTCTCTCCCTGACTGCACTTAGAGCTGCAAAGCGGCGCGCAAAAGGGAACTCTGTTTGCGTCAAGCACGCGCCCTGGTGTGCCAAGCATGCCAAGCGTCCCTGCTCCAGCTGCCCGCACATACCCCTGGACTTCAACACACACCCTTTTCCTGGAAGGAATCAGTTTCCTTCTTTGCAGGTGCAAAGAGGCTCAGAGGAATTGAGTCACTTGCCAAAGTCACACAGCCAGAAAGTTGGCACTGCCCGAAGTCCATGCAGATCTGACTTGTCACCAAACTCTTCCCCCAGCACCTGACAGGCTCAGGCCTGGCACTGCAGCTCCACTTTTCACCTGCTGGCCAGGAGTTTGGGTCGCACCAACGCCTTTGGAATGGGAAGATAGAGAACAGGGTTGGAGGTCTGGGTGAAGGGACAGCGGGGATCTCCTCCGGC
>CM052541.1:4039035-4162612 GCA_028533065.1 Trachops cirrhosus | reverse complement strand
GGGGGGGGGTGGTGGAGGGGGGGTGCAGCGCCAGTCCTGCACAGGAATGTGCAACTTTTCGCCAGATGGTGTGTTTGAGAGCGAAGAGCGAACGAGGTGGGCTACCAGAGCAGGCCTGAAATTCGGGTACCTCTGCATGTGTGCGGTGGCATTGTGTGTCTGTCACTGCGGCTCCAAGGGCACACTCAGCTTGGCTGCGTGTACCAGCACCGACTGGGGCGGGGGGCGGGTATGCACCTGACCCTGTCTGTACCCATGCCAGGATCCACAGGGTGGGGCTGTCCACCCCAGTGTTCTGTGCACCTGTACAAACTGGACAGGGTTCTTTAGCTAGCCCTGAGCCCAGTATGGCTGCGGTGAGCCGGGACAGCTGGTCGCCTTCACGTTTTCCCCATAGAGAGGTCCCTGTCCTAGCTGGGGGACACGGCCTGCTGCCCACGACTCCCTCTCCTTGAGCAGGGTGTTTGATCCCTCCGGCTCTGAGGAGAACCTTCGAGATAAGCCTCCGACCTGAGAGCTCACCATCAAAAGAATTCAGTGCGGGGCAGGAAACTATGCCCAGCAGAACTGGGCAGGAGAACCCCGGGAGAGGGAGGAAGCTCCAGGTGGGTGAGGGAAGTCAGTTGTCTACTGAACAGAGAAGAACGCAGCCAATCTAGAATTTCTCTGGGACTTGCTGTATTTACACGAGCTTAAGGAGGCAGGCAGACTTACTCTAGAGCCAGGCACTGGGCTGGTTTCCAGGAGCAAGAGCCAGGGCAAGTGGCAGTTTCCAGTCGCTAAGAAGACTCACAGGTTGCAGTAGCGGAAATCAGCTTTTTCCCAGAGAAGAAGCTGCACCAGAGGCGGGAGGACAGCAGGAATGAAGAGGGGTGGGAGAATCGGGTGCTAGCAGGTGGCTCTGTGCCAGAGCCTGAGCCCAAAGCTGGGAGGCGAAGGTTTCTTACATCCCCCCCACCGCTGGCACACTGAGTCAGAAACTGCCCACCAGCCAACCGTGCCCTAGGAGCCTTTGTTTGAGAAGTCATGTACACCTGAGGCCTGAGTTTGGGTGGAAGAATCTCCTGCCGTTGAAGTGGATCCAGACATGAACAGAGCACCTTATGTGAGCTCTGGTGAGTTGACTCACCACCTCCACGCAGCCCTCACGGATTGCCTTTTCAAGGTAACCTCCATAGAGTGGCACCACTCTTTCATTTGAGGAGAACGAACGAGGAGCAAGAAGGGGATGAGGAAAGTATCTCCAGGCGGGTGACACAAATCCCCTCTTCTCTTTCCTGACTGGACAGAAAGGAATGTAAGCAACCTGGAACTTCTCTGAGGCTTGCTTCATTCACGCCACTGATACTGGGCAGGCTGCCTCCAGAGCCGGGCACTGGGCTGGCTTCTGGTACAACAGCTACACCCTCTGAAGCTCCTTATTAAAGGACAGGTTGGAAGCTTCCAGAGCTCCATTGTCACCTCCTTGGTCTGAATGTCTGTAGGCTAGTCCTCCCTGTGTTCTGTGTTTCTTGGATGTGCTTGGTGACAGCAGGTAACCGTCTAGGTCCCCTGTCTTTGAGGTTTGAGACTAAATTAGAGCGAACCGTGGAGCAAGGCCTCCCTGGGGCAGGCCCCACAGCAGCTCCCGCTGAGCTGGGGCCTGAGAGGTGGGGCGGGTGGGTGTTCCAGGCCTGGGCTCCAGGGGCATTCGGGGTGGGAGGTGGTCGGCACAGGACCATCTTTGCTGCTGAAGGCCCCCCCCCACACTTGGCTTCATTGTACAGGAAGCTGCAGAAGAGACTGTGTCCCTCCTGGGTCTAGACTGGGCCCTCAGGTCCCTTTCTGCTTTTCCCTCGTGAGGTCCACTTCTGCTCTGGCCCCAGGAGCCAGCCCTGGGAAAGCTGGACCCGCTGAGCTGAGGCCTGTGAGCTGTTCGTGGCACTTCACTGAATGCTTAGAGTGAGAAGTCCTCCCGATGGCAAAGGAGAGAGAAGAGGCCTGGCAGTTCTCTAGGGAACCTGATGCTGTCATCTGTCACTTTCCCACCCACTGATGCCCAAGTACCCACCGAGCATCCCTGCAGCCTGCAGAGACCCTTCCGCCCCGGGAAGAACTCCAAGGAGAGGCACGGGGCAGGGAGGAAGGGCAGCTCCCCCAGCCTGGACTAGGGGGTGGGCTTCCTGGAGAAGGAAAAGCCTGTGCTGAGCTGGGAAAGGAGACGGGCAGGAAGGAGGAGAGAAGGGAAATCTGGATGGAAGACAGCAACGTCCCTTTGGCCTACGGGGGAGTGTGCTCAGGGTTAGAGGAGGGCAGTAAAAAAATCAGGTGAGAAACTGTGCTCACTGAGGGCAACCCAGTGAAACGAGGGGCGTGGGAGGGCAGTGGTGTTGCAGAACCCAGTGTGCCCAGACCTAGGGAAAGGGGGGTGGCATTCAGGCAGGGATACCCAGAGGAGGCAAGCTTGGGAGAGAGGCAAGTCTGTGGTGGAAGGTCCTGGAGGCAGGTGATGGGATAAAGTCGGGGAGGGGCTTGTCTTCCATAAGTGGGAGCCTATTGAGCTCCTGGGGGTGGGGAGGGCAAGCAAGCCGGGGGGGCATGAAAGGGGAGGCTGAGGGAGAGCGGTCAGTGGTGGGGGACGCAGAGAGGGAGCAGGGAGTGGGAAGGTCAGAGCAGGCGGAAGTGTGCCAAGCCCTAGACATCAGAGAAATTGCATCGTTGGGACCCTCCTGGATTTCTGAAAGCTGGGGATGTGGAGAAAAAAGATCTCATCCTCATAGGTCCCTCTTCCCTTTTCCCCTTCTCCGAGAAGGGCAAGGTGAGACTCTTGCACCTACCACGGACAGGCCCTTTCTTGGGACAGTGGATGTCCAGTCGCTTAGCAGGACCTTATAGAAGATGAGAGGAGGCCTTGGTGAGGATCTCCGTTGTGACAAAGGTGTACAGAGGCTTCTGGGAGGCTGGGGAAGGGATGGCTAAGGCAGGGGTGCCCACCCCACTCCCCAGGAGGTGGGAACCGGCGCCCTGGGGCACAGCGACCCCTCCTGGCCCTGGGGCCAAACAGGAGGATTCTCAGGCACACTACAGAGGGGAGGATTGCTCAGCGGCCCATCTGTTTTCCTCTGCAATTATTTCATCCCAGGGGCCCCCTTCCAGCTGCATAACTTCCCAGAGAGGACACTGAACAGGCGGTGAGCAGATCTCATGGAGGCCGGGCAGGGAAATTGCAGCAGGACCCCGGCCAAGTCCCATCACTGCATGGGGCCTTCGGTTTCACCACCTATAATTGGGAAAAAGCAGAGTGAATCAGGAGGCCGGATGAGAGGCTTCTGACCCCTGCGTGAAGGCAGGACAGCACAGCTGTGGCAGAAGAGGGGTCTGAATATTGCTGCACAAACATACACACTCCCAGAGGGCGGGGGGTTGACCCCGTACCCCGGGGACTACACGGGACTGTCTGGTGGTGGAGACCCACGGAGGACCCAGAGGCCACGGCCTGGCCAGGTCTCCTTGATCTTGGGACCTCCTCCAGGAGTCCTGCACCTACAGGGCCTGGCTGTAGGAGAGGAGCTGGAGGCCAAGGACGCGTCATCCGCCCTTCCTGGGCCAGAAATTCCAGGAAAGCTTAACCTCATCGTGACATGAGGTCTTTGTCTGACCCCAGGACACCCCCACCTGATGAGCCAGCTGCTCTCCTTTTCCTTTCCCAGGGGCCCTGCCAGCACCTGCTGCGGACGGCCTCCAGCCCCGCCGTCCTACGCAGCCTGTGACGTCAGAGTTTATCCCTCCGTTTCCCCCCTCCCTTTTCAAATAACAGATAGACAGAGAGATAGATAAGCTCCCCAGATAGCCTCCACAGACGGGCTCAGTTCCTTGGGGGCGGGAGGGGGGAACAACGGCTCGGCGTGAGGCTGTCAACAGGCAGGCGAGGCAGTAGAAGCTGAGTTCTGAACCCTGAGAAAGTGAGCAGGGTGGTGAGGGAGGGGGGGCCTCCTCGCGGAGGACGGAGCAGCATCCCGACCTCAGCGAGGAGCATGCACCAGATGTTTGCAGAAGGAACGGATCTGCTGCCAGGCCCGGGCCCGGGGGCCTGGCTTGCCTTGGCTGGGCTCTGGAGCTTTTCCACGTAGGGAGCCGCCCCTTGCCGCTCTGGGGGTCCCTGCGCTGAGCCCAGTTCTTCGTGGGCACCCAGAGGAGGGTGTGTATTGTCTGGTCTTGGAGACCATGTTGCAGATTTGTTGGACATTACAGACTTCAACACTTCGCCCTGTGGATAAAAGGGGCTCAGAGGGATCAAGGACGGGCCTGCCAGGGTCCGGGGCCACCAGTCAGCCGGAGGAGCCACACCTCTGGGTTTTCCAAGCCAGAGACTCCTCTGCAGACTTCTGCCCCGGGAGTGTGTGCTCACCAACTGTTTTCTAGTGAGAAGTCAACTTCTAAGAGGAGAATGACCGGAAAACAGGAGCAAAAGAGAGACAATCAGATGCTAATGAGGGTTACGGAATATATTTTTTGCAGTGTGGGTTACACGGGAATTGGAAAATACTTTTCAGCCCAAAGCCCCTCCTCCCACAAAAAGCCCATAAATTGTTGGAAAACCAACCTTGTGCCTGTGTGAATTCTTTGTGGGCCCATCGTGCTACATCATGTGGAAACCCCTTTCTCCTGGATTGCCTGGGAAGGTCCCGTGTCTCATTGCCAGCTGGGCAAGGAGACGAAGGGTCCTACCTCCCAATGATGGCCTGGGGTGCCTTGTGGGCGAAATGATTTAAGGGAGGAGGTCTCAGTTTAGAGTCCAGTAGGCTCAGCACTGATTGGGGAGCTTGGGCTCCACGGAGGTGGTGAGGAGGGGAGGCAGTCGCTGTGTGGAGTGGACACATGCCAGAGGGATTTATTTATTTATTTATTTATTTATTTACTTACTTACTTACTTTTGCTGCCTGGCTTCTCAGCCCACTGGAGACGCTGAAGTGCCAAATGCTTGCTTGCCTGGCCATCCCTGCGTGATCCCCTGGGCAGCCCATGACCTCCGTGCCCGGTCACTGCTTGACCTCTCTGGCATGTCCTTCCTGAATAACCAGTCTGCCAGAGCCCAGCTGCCCCCAGGCAGCCCCTGATGTGAGGGAGAGGACATCCAGCCTGCTTCCCGCATCGTCAGTGATGGCTACAAGGGCAGTGTGGACACCCTGGAGAGAAGCACAAGGGGAGGGGCTGGTGGGCCCCCCGTGGAAACAGTGAAGCAAATCAGGAGGACAAGGTTCGCCGACCGGGTCCAGGTTGACCGTGCTGGCCGTGTTGTCTTGAAAAATCATGTTTTACATTATTTCATGGGATGATTAAAAATAGCACACCGACACTATGGAATCAGACAGTTGCTGCCCGTAGCTCACAGCCTGGTGGGGGAGAGTTAACTTCGGTAAAATGAATGCAACATATGCTCATACATATTACTAAATTGAGCAAATATTTCTAACTTCAGCACCTTCTTACCCCATTGAATCCAAATGTGTTTCTCAAGCAGAACAGGCTTCACGGAGCTGGGAGAAATACAGCGTGATGAGTGATGTGTGATGAGACAATCCAGAAAGCTGGGTGGTGGCTGAGCCCAGGAGGGGGCCGAGCGGGCTGGAAGTCTGCAGGCTGGGCTGGGGGGCGGGGCGCCTGGCTGCAGAGAACAGTGCCTCGATCGTCGATCTTGGTGGCTCAGGCAGTGGGGCTCTGCCCCTTCCTCCTACCCCGAGGGATCTTGGACTCAGAAGCATTAAGCTTCATACTCTGGACATCCTGGACCCACACCTTCAGGTGCTAGACTTGCCTATACCGTGGTCATGCCACCTTCTCTTTGTCCCTTTGAGTTTTTATCTGGTGTGGACCGCAGAGGACTGTGGGGCAGCGGACCAGTGGTCAGAGTAGGGGCGCGTGGTCAGGGCTGCTCACCAAGAACCAGGAAGTGAGGCTCAGGAATGCACTCGTGCCCCTTGGGACAGTTTCTGAGCCCTGCAAATGCAGGGGACGCTGCAGGACTGGCTGGCTCCTGGCAGACGGGCCTGGCCAGGACCTGAAGTGACGTGGGGTGGCCTGAAAATCTTTTGGTGTGGTGACTCCGCTGAGCACCGAGGCTCTTCCTGAGCCTGTCGGTTCTCATGGGCTTCGCCTCTGGTTCAGCAGGGACAACGGGGGGGTCCCAGTCTCGGTGTCCCTCTGAGTATGTCATGGTCGCAGCCCTAATACCATGGGGGCCTCCTCCTCTCCCTCTGTCAGCTTCTCGGGGGAACCCCTGTGTCTATCTCAGGGGACCCAGCTCCTTGCACACTGCCTGCCACACTGTAGGTGCTTGATAAGTGAACGGGGACAGAAGCCCAGCCCTGCGCTAAGCCTCAGGGGGCAGCAGGGACAGAGACAGCCTCTGTCCTCACAGAAGGAGGGTGCTGGCTAAGTGACCCGCTGCTCCATTTTGCAGATGGGGCCGTAGAGTCCCCGACCAGCCACCCGATCTGCCCTCAGCCACCCACTGGGCTCGGCAGGCTGCTGGGCCTAAACGGTGAGCTGGCTGAACTCCAGTGAGTCATGGGGATCGGGCCGGAGAGCAGCGCCCCTGCTTCGGGCGAGAACATCTGCTGAGAGGAACAGCTGTCTCCGCCCTGCGCTGAGCGGCTCCCGTGGGAATGTGGTCTGTGGCTTGGCAGAGAAATGACACAGCTCCTTCGCCACCCGTGGCCATTTGTGGGGTGGGGGTGTTCAGAGTTCTGGGGCCTTTGTCATATCTGTCGGCGGCTGTCTCTCTGGGCCTGCACTGTCCCCTCTTCCTTTTCTTTTCCATTTTAATTTCTGGGAGGCCTGCAAAGGGCAGGGCCAGGCTGGCTGGGAACATAGTGGCCATAGGTTTGGGGAGATGGAGCGCTCCAGCATCAGGAGTCCAGCCCTCTCGGGTGGCCAGCACGAATTAGGTGGTCTGGGCCAGAGCTGGTGGGCTCAAGGTTCTGAAAGGGTTAGGGTGGTTGGTGAGGGGTAGGAGTGGGAGGTGGGGGGTCGCTCTCACTCCAATTGCCCTGGGGAGAATTGCCCAATTGCACTGGGACTCACCTTGGATTCCCAGGGGGCTGGGGTACAGAGAGATCGAATGGAATGAATGAACCATCTCTGATTCAGCAGAGAACCCCCACTCACACACGCCAGGGGGTGGGGTGTGGGGGGCTGAGGTGGTCAAGGAGAAGAGGCCAGAACCTGGGCTGCACACAGCCCCTGTGTCTGCCTCGGAGACCCTCGCAGCTTTCTGAATCTGCTTCCGAGCGTCCCCCCTGGCTGACACCTGGGAGACAGCGGCTGCCAGGTCCGGGACTGAGGCGGAAACAAGAGAGTGGGCAGACGTGGAAAAGGCCTGGGGTCCAGGCAGGGTCTGGCTTCCCAGGGGCCGAGCCAGGTCACGATGGGGATGGGCCGAGTGAGTGTGGAGTGTGGGGGCAGGGTTCAACCCCGTAGGATTTCGGCAGAGCTCGAGTCCTTCAGCTAAACAATTGTCTGTTCTACGTGGAACCAGAGAGTGGGAGTCAGGGCAGCTCCAGGTCTCCTGGGGTCATAGGGCAGGGGCCAGAGGTGGCAAAGGAGCTGGCCCGACAGGGATCTGAGCCAAGGGAGCTTTGCCCAGCAGTGATGGGCTGGGTGACGAGAAAGGGATGGCGATTGTTCACCGCAGACCTGGAGGCGAGGGGCTCTCACACAGGCCCATGCGGTGAGATGTTCCCCGGGCGCGGCCCGCCAGGAGCCCACGGGCTGCTGTGCCCTCAGGAGGAGCCCCTGTCAGCTGCTGTGCCCCACGCTCCTGCCCTTGCTTGCTCGGAAACCCCCAGGCGAGCCCCAGGAATCCAGTCCTGAGATGACCTGGGCAACGTTGCACTTATTTGGGTGGAGTAATGAAATGCCAACTTGATTTGAGATACCGGAAGGGTTGGTGGGGGAAGAAAGAGAGAGAGACACCGATTAGTTGCTTCACACACATGCCCTGACCAGGACTGAACTCGTAACCCAGTTACGTGCCCTGGTGGGGACTGAACCCACAACCTTTTGGTGTAGGGGATGACACTCCAGCCAAATGAGCCCCACACGGGCCAGGGCCTTTTAAAAAATCTTTTGTATAGAATATTTACTTACTGTTAAGTGCAAAAAAGCCAAGAAATGTCAAACTAACAGCAAAATACACAAATAGCTCCATCCTTATGACACACCCTGCCTGTCACTCCCTCAGGTTTCCAGACCCCCCACCCTCCCCCAGCACAATTGGAGTCTAGTCGGAATCTAAGTGCGCGCGGTAGCTCATGGTCGACTTCTTCACAGAACGTTATTCTGTGTAAGCTTTTCCATGGGTCTGTGTGGTCTGCAATATCGTAACCCACAGTCAGGACGGGGGCTGTGCTCAGGGTTGCGTGCTAACAAATCACACAGGTAAACACATCTCTGGGCAAGCTGGGTTTTCCTCTTTTCTGCCGCCCTCTCCCTCCACCTCCCCCCGCCTCTCTTTCTCTCTGCAGGCGGAGGAATGCTGGTTGAAAGGTTCGTTAGTGGGACCGCTCCGTGGCTGGCAGGTCTTTACCAGCTCCGGCCGATCAGCTCGTATTCCGTGGGCCTCATCTCCAGCTCCTCTGTGCAGCTGCGCCTTCACCTGTGCCTGCTGGAGACCCTCGGCGTTGCCTTAAGTCGTCTTCCTCTAATTTCTAAGGACTCTCTTAAATATTTCTATCCGCGTGTTAAATATTTTGACATTATTATTTTTCATGTTTACCATCAAGTATTCTCGCACACCCTTGCTTTTCTGTTTACATACAGACGTTTACACATTTAAACACCGTATTATAGTCTCATAGCCTCCTGTAGTTTTCTTTAATTCCGGGCTTGGACAGTTTCTTGAGTCTGGTCTTTCTCCCCAGGACTATCTGTTCCCAGGAGCGTCTCACCGCATCTGTGGATGGCTTAGGGGTGTCCGCTCCAGAAGCCAAGAGTGTGGACCCTGGAGTGAGTTCCATTCTCATGACTTGGGTGTTTTTTTTTCACCTCCATCGTAGACAGGCAACTGAGCTCAAAGATGTTAAGTATTTGAGAATGCACCTCCGGTGGGACCGAAACTCAGAGAGCTGCCTGTCCTGACACCAGCGTCTCAGCCGACTGAGTGAGGACACACTTTTATGTTCTTCTGTTGTGGGTTTTTTTTTTAAATGGTGTGTGTATACACCTGTGTGCGTTTAACTTTAACATGTCTGGAATGTTCTGTGGTAAATGGTATGAGAAAGGATTCACTATTCACATGTCATTATCATTCATTTCCCAGATGAATGTACTGATAATTTTTCTTCACTTTATTTTCATTTGATTTGTTATATTAAACTCAAACGGATGGACCCACATCTGCTCCACCATTAAAGTTCCGACAGCTGCCACATGTGGTCCATAGACGGGTAGGTAGGTATTTTCCCGGTTTTGCCTTAAATAAAAATTTTTCTGAACGGTTGCTTTTCCATATAAATGCTTTTATTACTTTATAAACTTTTATAAAATGAAATTTATTTTCTTATGGATTTTTAATTTTATTGCATTGTGGTCAGAGAAGAGAACTCATAATATTTCTGGGATTTGAACTTTACTGAGATTTTCTTTGTTCCTGAATATGTTCTTTTTATAACTATTTCCTGGGCACTTCAAATAGTGCTATTCTTTGTAGGTCCGCATATCTATTATATAGGATTATGTCATCATTTTCCATGGCATTCTAATGTATGGAGACCTCATAATTTATTTAGTCACTTCCCTGTTGAGGGCTTTGCGGGTTGTGCCCACACGGTCACTGGTACGAACGGAGCAACAAGCCCGCAGACGGGCTTAGATCGTGCAGGGTGCGGGGCGTTTCAGACTGGGGCCAGAGGCTCAGGCCGGGGCGGGGAGGTGGCGGAGGGGCGGCGGGGCGGCCCCAGCAGTGACAGACATTCCGCCGTCAGAAGGCAGGAAGTGAGGACAGGGAGGACAGTGGAAGAACACTGTCGTTTTGGAGCTGGTGGCGGGCTGGGCCTGGCGTGGCCGCCTGAGTCTGCGGGGGGCCTGCCTGCCCGTGGCCCCGTGACAGCAGGTGCTTCCCCTGAGAGACCCTGGGCTGGGGCTCCACCCGCCGTGGCCGCCAGGTTGCTGTCTGCCCTGTGCTTGCCTTCTGGTCTCCGGCACATGCAAAGAGCCGGCACAGGGACTTGCGGAGTCCCGATGGGGAAACCCCAGCCCGTGGTCACCCTGAGAGACACCAGTGTCTTCGCCCCAGGCTGGGGAACCGCGTCCTCCCAGCCGGGAGCTCGCTCCCCTCCCCTGACCGCCCCAGCGCGCTGGCACCGCGCGAGTGCCTGGAGGGCTTGGAAGAGCTGCTTTGCCTTGGGGTGCTGGTGCCTTTTCTGGACACCCTGGTACATGGCGTTGCGTGGGGGGCGGTCAGCTCCTTCCTTCCCCTCCCATCCAAGGGATCGGAGTGGGCGAGGGACCTCTGGTTTCAGGGTGGCAGCACAGGTGGCGGGACAACTGTGTTTCCGAGTCTCTGCTGGGGCGCCACTGTGGGGGGACCTGAAGAGGCACCTCCGCCGGCAGAACCAGGGGCTGGGTCCACCTTGGCCATCAGGGCCTCGGGGCTGGAGGCGTCGAAGCCCGCCGCGCGCCAGCCAGGTGAGAGCGGAGGCGGGTGGAGGCCTGCCAGGTGCAGGTGCGGGCTTTGTCCCTGAGGGACTGTCTCAGTTTCCACTTCCCAGCAGCAGCTGGGAAGGGAGGGGGCGGGGCAGACTGGGGACACGTCCGAGCACCGCAGAAAGGCCTCACAGGTCAGGAAAGGCTACACCCCCAAACTGAGGGGCCTGCCGGCTGGCAGGGCCAGGAGGTGCCAGACTTGGGGTCATTTGGGCATCAGTGGAAATGTGATCTTAGCTCTGTCTGCGGAGCAGGTGACGTTTATGACTTACCTACTACGTTGGTCTTGATATCATGAAAAAGAATTCACGTTTCTCAGGGAGAGAACTAGGAATGGATTCATGAGGTCCATAAGCTAATCTCCATAGTATGGAAATTGAATAAACACCTGAGGAACTGTTTGCCTTTTGAAAATTCACCTTATCTGGATGAAAGCTTTGAGTTTAACTAATTACAAAAAACTTCCTTTGTCCCTATGAAAAAGAGAGCTTCCCTCCACATGTTTATTATAGGTTAATGCCTTGGACGTGTTTGTATCTCTGGAAAGCATAAATTCGCCTGAAAGGTAGAAATAGTTATTCACCAAAGAACCAGCTCCTCCAAATTTGTTGAAATTGGTTTAATAAGTCCTTTCAAATCCCATATTAAAGGTCAGCATGAAAATACAATAAACTTAATGTGTGATTATTTTAAGGATCAGTAAAATACGGTGGACTGAGGGTTGTAATATGCAATCTTAAAGTATTTCCACCTGTTTGAAACAAAGAGTTTTTAAAAGAGCTTTTGAGATAAAATTCATATATTACGCAATTCACCAATTTAAAACGTAGAACACAATGGCTTTTAGTTTATTCAGAGTTGAGCTACCATCACCATCATGCATTTTAGAACATTTTCCTCACCCTGAAAAAAACCCCACACCCTTAGCCATCAACCCCCAATCCTTCCATGCCCCCCAGGCCTGGGTAACTGCCAATCTGTCTTCTGCGTCCATAGATTTGCCAGACGGCTTTAAGTAAACAGAGCAGACAGGCTTGGTACACTTGTGCCAACCTCCCAGGTGACGGAAATTTTATTAATGAGTATGAACTCTGGGACTAGACTTTCTGGGTCCGAACCCTGGTTCTGCCATTCCTAGCTATGCGACCTTGGACAAGTTACTCACCTTGCTGTGCCTCCGTGTCCTTCTCTATGAAAGGTGTGGCCTTACGTGTCTGACTTCTTAACCAGATGGTTTTAAGACTCAGCCCCGTTGTAGCTTGTATCTGCACTCCATTTACTTTTACGGCTAAATAACATCCCACCGTGTGGAGAGACTGCATGTGGTTTATCCATTCATCAGTTGCTGGACATCTGCGTTGTTTCCACTTTTTGGCTATCATGAATAATGCTGCTATGAACACACATGTTCAGATTTTTCTGTCAACGTGTCTTCATTTTCTTATACCTAGGAGAAGAACCGCTGGGTCTTACGGTAGCTCCGTGTTTAATTTGGATCTGTCCATTTACCTTGGGAGGTCAAACATGTCTCTACGTTCTGTTTCCTGTACACGTAGTATCAGCAAACTTTTAAGATTGTGCAAGTGTAACTTATCCCCGTCTAATAAAACTGTCGTAAATTACATGTAGTAAAATCTATACTTTCATGACGCTCTTTGATCTTCACCTTTCACGCAGTGAAAACAGCCCTACCGATGCTACTCGGTTCTCCATTGTGAACAGTATGAACGCAGACACCGGCGAAGGGTGAAGTGTGGATATCTTAAAAAGAATGCTTATGTAGAATAGTGCTGTTCCAGGTGTTTACTAGGCACTAATTATTAACATATTTCATCCTGGGAGGTACTTTCACCCCCTTTCATAGATAAGGGCAAGGTTGAGTAACTTGTCCAAGGTCGCACAGCTAAGAACGGTGGAACCCGGATTGGGACCCAGGAAGTCTAGTTCCAGAGTTTGTACTCGTTAATAAAATCTCTGTCACATACATTTGGGAGGTAGACAAAGTGTATCAAATGTGTCTGCTCTGTTTATTGAAACAACCTGGCTAACTAAACCCTTTCATAAAACTGGGACAAGTCAACCTTTGAGGATCATACAAAATTGCCCCAATTCACACAATGGGCCCCCAATGACCCCGATGAATTTCTCTTCCAAGATAGAGGAGGCTTTCGAGCAAGAGCGAGACAGCTTCTGACTTTTGCATGTCTCCGGCGTTGGCTAGCCTGCTGGTTTGGGCTGCCTGGTAGCCTCTAACGGCCCATCTCAGACACTCAGATGAAAGTGTCTAATTTACTGACCATCTGTTAGTAAGAGGTGAGAGAAGGTATACGCCCCTTGAGGTACGCCTGGAAGAATTCTAAGAAAACCTCATAGCCAAGCAGTTCCTAATAGAATTTGAAATTAGCTTGACCCTCTTGGCCTTCACAAAGCCATAATCTCACCAGCTTATCCCAAAGGCAGTCAGTAGCAAGGACAGCTTTGGAATGGAGGAAGGAAAGGGAGATGTGTATTCTGGGGAAGGAGGAGGGGAGCAGGAAAGGGAGGAGAATGTCATTGAGGATGGTGGGTGGCAGCAGCACCTAAACATCAGAAAGTCGAGGATGCTCACCCCAGGGTGGAAACAGGAGGGAATCAGCACCCCCTCAAAGCGCCGTCTCACCCCAGGCTTGCTCCATGCGCCATCCGTGGGCACCCTCAGGTTATGCTTTGCAGATGATTGTTGGCTAAGATTAGTCTACCTGCATTCGGAAAAGTGTCTGAGAGGCAGGAAGTCTCATTCTTCAGTGACTCCCACAGAATAGTATAGAAATATTGTGTACTTTTAATTTTTGTACATTCTGCTTTTAAAAATGCATATATTTGCCCTGGCTGGGTGCCTCAGTTGGTTGGGGCATCGTCCCGCACACCAAAAGGCTGTGGGTTCGATTCCTGGTCAGGGCGCACACCTAAGTTGCAAATTTGGTCCTGTGCGTACGGGGGCACCCAGTCGATGTTTCCGTCTGTCTGTCTGTCTGTCTTTCTCCTTGCCTCTCTCTCTAAAATCAATGAATATATCCTTGGGTGAGGATTTCAAAAGTTTATATATTTGATTTTTCTAGAATTTCTTTGGGTTTAAAGTGAAGAATAGAACTATTTTTTCCCCAAATGGGTCATCAGTTGCCCCAACATTGTTTATGGAATTTTGTATCACATTGATTGAGTTTTTCTCCCCAAAATTTAAACTTTAACTTTTCTCCTGCTGAATTCTTATTATACTTATGTAAAGTTTTGGACTCTGTTTTATTGTTCAGACTGCTTATTCCTAATCATACTGTTTTATTCACTATGGTTTTAAAATATGTTTTAACACCTAGTAGTTGTTAAGGATGCTCTTCTTTTTCAGGATTTTCTTTACTCTTCTTCAATATTTTTTTTCCAGAAGAACTTTAGAATAATTAATCCAAGTTCCCCAAATATCCTGCTATGATTTTAGAGGATTTTATTGAAAATACACATAAACTTAAGACAATTTGACATCTTTCCAATGTTAAGTTTTCCTAGCCAAAGAAAAGGTGTGCCTTTCCATTTTCCAAGCTTTAAAGTTTCCTCATATAAGTCCTACACATTTTTATAAAGTTATTCCTGTTTTTTTATAGGTTTTGTGGTTATAATAAATGGAATTTTTAAAATGTGATTTTCTTACTGAGAAGTTTAAAAAGTTACTAATTCTTGCTGACATAAATAAAATTATTAGTGTTTACATATTAATTTTAAATTTGGACTAACAGCTAAATATTTTTATTGTATTCATGGTTGCTAATTTTACTCTCTCTTTTTTGGCATACAGTCAAATCATGGCAAGTAATAATGATATAGTTTCCTGTTTTTCAAGTCTTATTCTTATTATTGGGTTTAATGAAATAACCACTTAAAGGAAATATAAAAGTGGCCCTGGACAAAACATTAAAAAAAAAATCTCGCCCGAGCCCTGACTAGTGTGACTCAGTGGGCTGGGTGTCATCTGCAAACTGGAAAGTTGCTGGTTTGGTTCTGCTCAGGGCACATGCCTGGGCTGTGGGCCAGGTCCCCGGTTGGGGGTGTGCTTGAGGCAACCGATTGATGTATCTCTAGCACATCGATGTTTCTCCCCCTCTCTTTCTCCCTCCCTTCCCCTCTCTCTAAAAATAAATACCTAGCATCTTTTTTTCTAAAAAAGAAAACTCTTAAGGCATATATGTCCTCTTAGATACATACATGTGTTACAAATGCTAATTAAGAATGTGTTATTGGAAGAAAGGACTCAATAGATTGAAAACACAGGACAGGAGGTGCAGGGACAGACTAAGGTTATTGAGGCAGGTCCCAACTATCCGAAGAAGACGAACAGATTTGAAACGATAGCAGTGCACTGTTAAAAGTGCCTGTAGACGAATCATGGACCATATCGGGAAGGTCTCTGGGAACCAGTGGGCACTCCCTGCTCACCCTGCCAGTCTCACTGGTTCCACCGCCAGGTTGTGGAAATGGACCTCTGGGGACGCATCACAGCCAGTTCCAAGAGAAAAACCGTTGGCCCTAGGAGCCCAGTCTGGGGGTGTGCTAGGTAGCCAAGGCCAGGAGCTTTGCAGCTGAGATTCCACTAAGGCCCCTGTTCTTGGTGGAGCTGCTCCCCAAGATCCAGCTAGTGCCATTTGCTCTGACCTGGATGAAGTACATCTATCCTGTGCCCGGAGAGAAGGGAAGTGGGTGGTCTCTGCCTCATCTGGCTACCTGCACGTTCAAATCTGGGCTGGTGCAGGGAGCCAGCAGGCGGTGTGGGGGTGGGGAGGGGAAACCTCTCAGCTTCCTCCCAAGGCTGAGTGGTTTGGGAACAGCCTTGTCATCTCACAGGTGGCAGCTCCCTGGTGGCAGGAGGAACCAAGGAGAGGAGTGGGGGGAGTAACTAGCTTCCAGGCCACTGTGCCCCGAGATGCATCAGGCTCCTCCTGCCTTGCCAGCCTGCAAGAACCCCGCCACCCCAGAAGGTACTCCTCCCTCCAGTTTGCTTAATGTGTTTAGCAGCACAATGGGAACCTTATTAAAAAATAAACGTGTGTTTGGATATAGGTGTTTCCAGACCGAGAGCTTACTTTTCTCTGCAGGCGGAAGGCACTGCTGGTGAAGACGTCCGCCAGGATTTGCAGAGTTCAGTGACTGTTTTTCAAGAACAAAAAAGATGACACACGTGAGTTAGGTGCACGAGTTCATTGTTTATCTTAACTTTTGCCCCGTGGCTGAGTCCTTGCCATCTGTAATGCTGAGACCAAGCTAAATGCTTTTACTGCATCTGACAAGCTAATTCTGGTGAACGTGAGGCTTGAGAATTTGGTTAGCGATTCTCACAGGACCAGGCAGCGGGAAAGCCCCAGTTTTTGCCTCCTGGCTGTCTGCGGGGCCTGGCCCTGTGGATGGGCCCCTGGGAGCGGGAGAGGACAGGGAGGAGTCTAGGTCAGCAGCAAGAGAAATAGCCGATGCAAAGGGGGAAACACGAGAACAGTGGACCCAAGTGCAGACCTAAATGGGACGCCTGATGGGAGCTCTTGAGGACCGGCAACATCCGCTTGTTCACAGTGGTATCTCCGGGACCCAGGCCTCTGCCAGTACCTTGTCTCTGGTGCACAAGGCAGGAAGCTGAGGCTTGATCGGGTGTTTTGCCCAGGGCTGTGGGCTGCGGTGGCGGAGGTGCGATGCCAAGCTCTCCGACCCTCCGTACCTGCCTACCTTCACACAGCGCAGGCACCACAGAAATGTTGACGGTGTGGGTGGGTCGGTGATGGATACTCGGGGGTGCGGGGGGGAGCGCTGACAGAGGGCACCCGGCTGCAGCTGGACAGGGATTGGGGATATCTTCTCACTAGCTATCCTTCGGTACGTTTTGAATTTTGCACTGAATGAGTGTATTATTTCTAAAAACAAATACATAAAACAACAAGGACTAATATCTCCCAAGCAGAATAGAATAAAAGGCCATTTTTGAAGGATTGGAAATTGGCTTAGCTTCAGTTTTCATTTTTTTCCAAAATAAATATTCTAAGCCCAGCACGACTCCCTGGCTGCTGTTACATCCTTGTACATTAAAAATAAATGAGGCAAAATGAACAGGAAATTGTTTACAGCAAGAACGACAGAAAATGGTTAACATTATACTTTAATAAGAGACTTTACAAATTAGTTTAATGGAAGGCCTTAACAGAGGATTTTAAAGTCATGAAAAAACAATATACTCAGAAGAAAATATATTTATAGCATTGAAGAGAAGTCAACACAGCTCAGTAATCATATAAATGTATCAAAACATAAATGAAGGGCTATTTTCAATCACTAAAGTAGTTTCTTAAAATTAAAATACTCAATTCTGACAGAGTTATAGTGAAATTGGTATACATTGTTTGGGGCAGCATTAAATTGGTACAGTACATATTGGAAATACGGATTGGATATACATCATTGTCATAAAAATGTTTATATACTTTGGTTGTGGAATCTTAAGTTAGTAGTTTGTCTAAAGATATTATCCAAAAGGAACTTAGTTAAGTATACAAAAATGTTACTACACCATTATTTATAATACTTAAGTCCTAAATGAAATAATTGTATATAAACTTAATAGTATATTATACAGGCTTTGGAATTGATAAATATAAACAAAATAATTTAATGCATGTGCAAAGATTTAGTTGTGTGGATGTTTATTAAACATTGTTTATAATAACAAGAGATTGGAAATAACCTACATATTAACAATATGGTGTAGTTTTGGTCAAATAACTTATGGAAAATTTATAATGTGGAACACTACATATTTATTGAAATTAATGCTATAGAATTATATGTTAATGTGAAAATTTTCAAGTTTTTGAAGTGGAAAAGTTACAAAACAGTGTTAAAGTACATTCTATTGAAGGACTCACACTTTCAATTTAAAACTTACTACAATAAGATACCACTCTACCAGATGAGATACTACTCCATTAGTACAGCTATAATAAGAAGATGCAGCTCTGGCTGTTGTGGCTCATGTTGTGGAAGAAATGAGTGTCGGCCTGTGAAGCAAAAGGCTGCAGGTTCGATTCCCAGTCAGGGCACATGCCTGGGTTGCAGGCCAGGCCCCCAGTGGGGGTACATGAGGGGCAACCACACATTGATACTTCTCTCCCTCTCTTTCTCTCTCTCTTCCCCTCTCTAAAAAATAAATAAAATCTTAAACACACATACACACAAAACCCAAAATGTCATTGTATATACAATGGAATATTATGTAGCCATGAAAGCAATGAAGTACCGATTTCACTCTAAGGGACAATGTTATGCTCAGTGAAAGAAGCCAGTCACAAGGGACCACATATTGTGTGATTCCATTGATATGGAATGTCCGGAAGAGGGAAATTCACAGAGACAAGACGTAGATTGGGGGTTTCCTAGGGCTGGGAAATAGGGGTGACTGTTAATGAATATGGGTTTTCTTTTTGGTGTGATAAGATGCTTTAAAACTGATTGTTTGATGATTCCATAACATTATGATTACACTATAAACTACTGACTTGTACATTTTTAAAATAAGATTTTATTTATTTATTTCTGGAGAGAAGGGAAGGGAGGGGGAAAGAGAGGGAGAGAAACATCAATGTGTGGTTGCCTCTCATGTGCCCCCAACTGGGGACCTGGCCCGCAACCCAGGCATGTGCCCTGACTGGGAATGGAACCGGTGACTCTTTGGTTCTCAGGCCGGCACTCAGTCCACTGAGCCACAGCAGTCAGGGCTGACTTGTACATTTTAAAGTGATGAATTTTACGTTATGTAAATTTTATCTCAATTTAAAAATTTCAAAAAAGTATATCTAATCAACTACAAATATATGTGTGTATCTATCTATCTCTGTCTCTGGGTGGTGAAATTACACCTGAGTTATTATCTAAGTTATCGTCAATGAACACTTCTCACTTGTATAAAAAAGAAAAAAGATAAAAGAAAACATGGAAAATACTAAGATACAATTTATAAGAGAAGGGTTGTAAAATAGTTATATATTCTGTAACGGCAACATAAATGTATGATACTGGAAATAGAATAAAGTGAAAATAATTATGCAAATGTGGTAAAATTATGTATGAAGGAAATTTTTTGAAAACTTTTTTCATATTGTCAGCATTATCTTTACAAGTAGGTGGGAGATGACCGTATTTGCCTCACAATATGAGTTTGTTTTTTATCTATTTGCTGTTGAGAGTGTTAATGGCATTATGGAGTCTAGGTGCTTTTTTCTAGAAAGTCACTCATTCATTCTGCAAATCTTCTTTGAATGTTTTCCCTGTTCCTTTCTGTTCCTTTGCTATTCTTTCCTTCTTCTTGAGATTTTTTCTTCTGCTAATTTTATTCAAAATTGTTCGTTTTCTTTAATGTTTTAATCTGAGGGTTTAACTTTGAATGATGTTTCCTAATAATTGAAACCTTTTTGTGTGTGTTTAGTCTTTCGAATTTTGTTTCTCTTGTATTCTCTTGGCTCTATTTTTGGTTTGTAAATATTATATTAGTTAATTTTTAGCTCACTTTTGCATGTTAAACAGATATTTTCTTATTTTCTAATTTATTTATTTTATATTTATTATTTTTCTCTTTTAAACTTGTTACTTATATCTTTTTGAAATTTGGGTGTGGATTTAGTCAATTCTTTTTCTTTCTCTTTCTTATTATCATAGGCACGAAAGGTACAAAAGTTCCTCCAATACAGTTTTTTAAAAAATTAAAAAGTTACTTATTTATTTTTGCCATCACCATGTGCCCCCTCACGGCCTCTCCCACTGCCCGCTACCCACCGCCCCCGCCCACAGTGACCACACTGTCCAGCACAGTTTTAACTATGCCCCTGCATCTTGTTTTTTTGTTTGTCAGTGTTTAAAATAACATCCCCGTATTAGGTGTTGCCCTTTCAACTCATCACAGACTTTTCATTCCATTCATGCCCGGTCACGTGCATATCGGTGGCATATTGGCTTTCTCTCCAATATTATTGTAGGGACGTCTGAGAAAGTGTGGGCAAGATTTTTGTGTATTTATTGTGGATCTCTTTATCTTAAAAATTGCCATTAAGTTTTATGGGAGCTTAACGTACACTTGAGAAAGCTCTGTGTTTCCCAATCTTTCCTCTTTGGAGCAATTCATCCAGTCGCCTCCTTTTGTAGAAGAAATGGAGGTTCGGGGACTTGCCGCCGATCCCTCAGGGAGGCTGGGGCTGAGCCTGTGTTTGGGGCCGATGAATGGAGTATTGTAGCGTTTGCTCCAACGTGACCCTTCCCCAGCTGGTGCCTGTTCTGTTGAGAAGCTCCAGAGCAGGCTGCCTTGGGCCAAGCAGCTTGTTTTGTGGGTGCTGCCTTTTCCTGCCGCACACAGCGTCATCCTGACCTGCTGTCCTTGGGCTTCCCTGCGGCCTTGCGTGAAGAAGAGATGCTTTGCTAGGATGCTAGCTTCTTATGGAAACAGACCTCCAGTGGGTCCTGCCACCGGTGTTCTGGGCATGCCCAGGGATGCCAGAGCCCTGGGCTGCATGTAACTCCGTCAGTCAAGGTGGGGCCCACCACACTTGCTTTTATGCAAGCTGGGTTTGTCTGAGTCAGGCTTTTAAATTCTTCTATCTCCCCTTTCTTTGAATGTGTTTTTAATAAAATTCATAGGTGTGGATTTTGTCTTTTTAATTCAGTTTATGAATTCTGTTTTTTAATTAGGAGAATGTTTACATGTAATCTTGGAATTGTTGTAATTGTGTAAATTGTATAATTTCTCAATTAGTAAAATTCGTTATTTCTCTTTAACTTAAAGAAGGATTCCTATTGGATGCTGTGTTTTTTGATTCATTTAAGTGAGATCAAATGTAACATTTTCTGAGCAACCCAATTTCCTAGTGTTTCATTATGTTTTACTTACCCAACAAAAAACAGCCTGTGCTCATTTCTTTATATTTGTTCTAACTTAAAAATGTGTTTCTTTCTTATAAAAAAATTCGGAGTTTTTTTTGTCATTCGCTCACCTTCTCTAAGTCCTCCTTAGTCAAATCCTTTTAGTTTTGGTTTTGTATTCTGAAAACTTTTCTCTCCGGTTAAATATTTTTAAACTGCGATCATCACACTTTATGACTATACTTTATACCCTTGCTTTTAAGACTAGGACATGCACACCCGTGGAGACAGACTCTGGCATCAGGTTATCGCGCACAGTGCCCCTGACAAAGGTGTGAAGCTGAACAGCCGTGATGCTACGTGGCCGGCTCTTCGCCTGGCTCAGCTGACAGGCTCCGGTGGACCCTAACCCAGTTCATAGGCTGGCTTGGGCCAGTCAAATGTTTTCTGTCCAGCATTCTAGAACGTAGAGACTCAATCAGTGCTGGGCTCTGGAAAGGGAGAAACAGACTCATCCTTCAGTGAACTTGTTCCCCACCCCCACCCCAACACACACACACACACACACACACACACCCACCAGGACTCCGTGGAAGACTGTTGTTG
This sequence comes from Trachops cirrhosus, assembly GCA_028533065.1. Lineage (NCBI taxonomy): Eukaryota > Metazoa > Chordata > Mammalia > Chiroptera > Phyllostomidae > Trachops > Trachops cirrhosus. The sequence goes on along the minus strand of CM052541.1, from coordinate 4,141,414 downwards.
TCTGAAAAAAACTGGGGTCTGTTAGGAGAGAGAATTCCAAAGAACAGTTCGGTAGGCTACATACAGTGTTTGCCACGAGAGGAGGAATAAAAGCTGCTCCATCGGTACCATCATCTACAAGATACTTGGTTATTTTACACTCCTAAGAGTGGCTAATGTTTAGGATAACTTATTCAATCATGGTATTAGCAAAAACATATATTTACTATGGGCCAGGCACCATTCTAAATGCTTTACATGTATTAGCTCATTTAAATCTCCCATCAACCTTATGCAATGGTACCGTAATCACCCACATTCTAAAGGTGAAGAAAACAGACACAGAGAGGTGGAGTTACTTGCCTAAGGTCACACAGAGAGTAAATGGAGAAGTTGGATTTGAACCCAGCAGTTTGGTTCCCTGTGGCTTACGTGCTGTGCTGCATTGCTGCTGTATCGGGCTTGCAACACGAGAGATGCCTTTCTAGCTTCATGTGAGGCTGGTATCTGGCAGGGGGCAAGGTATAGGAGAATATGATCGTGTCCTATGAAGACCTCCCACTGCAGTGAATTCTTCAACACAACCAGGGTATACACATCCTGGGTCTGGTGAGTTTGATGCCATTCTTTCTCTTTTAAAGTGAAATCATTGTTGGATGCCATTTGCAGCTGTTGAGACACATCTCTGATTAAAATGGAAAGTTTGAAACCAGACAAAATCTGGGAGATGGGAGATCAGAGAAAGAAAAGATTAAAATGGGATGAAAGAATATAAAACTTAAGACAAATTTAGGCATGTGGGAATAAAAGTTTATAAAGAATAACATTGTAAATGAGAGAATTTTCTAAACTTCACATTTAAAGTAGTATATGTGAAATAAAAAATAAAAAAGAGTAAAGAACTAGAAAAGAAGAAAATAAACCTAAAAAGTTAAGAATAACATGATATAATCCTGATAAAATAAAATTAACAGGTAAAAATATTTAAAAAGATAAGATAAAATAATACTATAAAGGTAGAAGGAAAAGAAAAATATAGTTTTTAAAACTAAGTTTAAAGTGAGACAAGATCAAAAACAGGCTATACTCAAGACAAAAACCGCAAGCTGGGAAGAGTGGTCTGGGTGGGTCTAGCCGCTGGAGGGGAGGAGGCCAGGAGCAATGGATACGATATCCGATGAGAAATGTTTTCTGCTTACCCACAGCACCACCAGCCTGTGCTGGTAAAGATGAGGCCCAGGGCTCATGGCACTTTAATGCATCCCACAACCGAGCTGAAGCCCTCCAAAGTTTCAGGCCCAGGCCAGCAAACACACCTTCACTTTGGTTCTTGGAACATTCTACCTTAGTTTTTCTTTAATTTAGTTCTTTCATTATCCTTTATCTTCATTTAAGGTGAAATTAGCATGTGAAAGCTAATTAAAACATGTTTTTGAATGAGTTTATTCCATCTTACCTCCTGAAGTTCTTTTTTTAAAAAAGACTTTGTTTCTTTTTAGAGAGAGGGCAAGGGAGGGAGAAAGAGTGGCAGAGAAACATCAATGTGTGGTTGCTTCTCCTGTGTCCCCAACTGGGGACCTGGCCTGTAACCCAGGCATGTGCCCTGACTGGGAATCGAACCAATGACCTTTAGTTCGAAGGCCAGCACTCAATCCACTGAGCCACACCGACCAGGGTGCCTCCTTAAATTCTTATGCTGTTTGGTCATTACACTGTTTTCATACACACACACACACACACACACACACACACACACACACAAACACAGGGACACAAGGTCCGCCTTTATCACCTTGCTACATCTTTGAGGTTACAACACTTTTTATTGATCCTGAGTTGCTTGATTATTTATTCTTTTCACTGTAATTGGTGGCAGTGGAATTGGGTGGGAAGAACAAGAACATCTACAGGGCTTGTTCTTGGACTGGGCCGTTGGAGAGAGGGTGAGGTGATGAGATAAAGTGCAGGTGTCAAGAACGACTTCTGGGGTCTGCCTTTGGGACTGGATGGATGTCAGGATGAGAAAAGGCCAGGCGGTTGGTGGTGGTTAGGAATCAGGGCTAGGCTGGAACTGGGAAGCTCTGGGGCAACTACACCTCTCTGTAACCCCTAAACTGCCTGGAAGGCTTGGACTTCACAACACCTTGGCCCCTGAAGGCTAAAATGGATCTCTGGAGGCAACAGATGGCTCACTTCATACACAAACAGGGTGTGATAACCCCGGTCCTCCACTCTCCTTTTGGGTATTGGGCTGGCTCCGGTGGCTTCCTTCACTTAGCTCAACCCAGTACTCAGGATACCGCCTACCCTCCCTACCCTACCCTCCTACTAGCCCGGCAGTCAGGGGCAGGGACCACGCCTAGATTGCCCCCTCCGAATCCCCAGTGCCAGCCCTGCACCTAGCTCTGAGCAGGTGTTGTCGAGTAAACCCTGTCACAGGAAAAGGCCGGCGTTGCTCCACTCGGCGACTAGAAGCCGGGTGGGACGCCGTAAGGGTAGCGGCGTCCGCCGGGGTTGAGGGTCCGCCCGGGTTGAGGGTCCGCCCTGGGTAGCATTGGAGGGCCCGGGATGTGTGTGTGTGAGGAGGAAGGTGGGGGTGCTGTGATTCAGAAACAGGGGCGGGAGCGCGCCCGCCGACCGCTGTCCCCGGGGACGGGAAGGAAGGCGTCTCAGAGGCCGTCTAGCTCGAGCCACCGGCTTCAGCCAGTCGCCCCGGCCAGGCGAGACCGGAGAAGCTACGGTGGGCCCCCGTCCGACCCTTCGCCCCCGCTCCAGCGGAAGTGCAGCCGACCACCACCTCTGCAGCGCACGTGCGGCGCGCATAGCTCTTGGTCCCTTCCGGCCACCGTTGCTCTCTATAGCTCCGCGGCCGTGACCCGGAAGAGCATTCTCCTTAGCAACTGCTGGACCGCGGCGGCGCCTCCCGGGAGCTACGGTGAGGCCATCCGCCCCCGCCCGGTCAGCCCTACCTTGACCCCTTTCCAGGACCGACCGGGGTCCGGCTTGTGGAACCTCCGCAGGCCTTCGTGGGGCACCTGCGGCGGCCCCGGGCGAGCACCCTCCGCCTCTGGCATTTCTCTCCGGTCCTGGCGTCGCCCCAGCCCATCTCACGCCCCCCAGCTCCAGGCAGACCCGGCCTCTGAGCCCCGGCTCCTCGCCGCGGGCCCTCCCTGGTAGCCCGGTGTGGAGTGCGGGGCGCAAAGCCGGGTGCTGTAGAGGGGCTGCTTGCCGAGGCTCGGGTCACCTGTGGACGCCTTCTCATGGGACTGGCAGGGATGGGGCGTCTCAGGAGCCGTGAACAGCAGCCACTTAAGTTTATTACTTGACGTTTGCCAGCTGCCTCCCAGAGTGATGTACTTAATCTGCTTTGTCGATCTTGGAGACCCATTTCATTGAATATTTTGTCTTTTCCCGGGGAATTAGCTTTCCAGTTTTTAGTGATGTGCAGTTGGTATTCAGTAAAGATTTTGTATCTTCCACATTTGCACAGAAGGAACTCTCCCTGGGACTGAGTAGGTTTAGGAAAAATGTCAAGTGAAATTCTCTACGATGGAGAAAGTAGGGGCAGGTGTGGTTAATATCTCTGATTTACATTTGAAAACATTCAACACAGCCTCTCATCAAAATCCCAGCTGTTTGTTTTTCTTTCCGGAAATTGCCAATCTGAAATTTACATGGAACTACAAGGGCCTGAATGAACACCTCCCTTAGCTGTGTTCGAAGGAAGGAGTGGCAACATTGTTGGAGAAAGACTTCACGTTCATCCAGTGATGAGGGAGCCGAGACAGGCCTATGCACGAAATGACGTTATTTGGGAATAAAATGCAGGAGTTTATAGATCAATACCCCTTATGCACAAACAGTGGAATTTAGTTTGAGTTCAGTGAGTATTGATTGAGCACCTTCAGTGTTGTGTGTGCACCTGAAAGGATACACGTGAGAAGTGAGACCGCACATAGTCACTGTTAGGAAAACTGTAACGTAACATTCGTTCAAATGCAGAATCAGTGAGAGGAGAGATCAGTATTAGTCTGAGTTTTCAGGGATATGTTTAGATAACTATGAAGTATAGATACTGTTTGTCTCCTCTCTATGGATGTATCATTCATATTGGAGAGGACAGGGAATCCTAAATAGTTTATCTTCTTGAGGGTTTGGGAAATAGTCTCATGTGACATTTTGTAGTATTTATTTAAATTTCTAAGGCCACTTGGTTGTAATATCTGTTTCTTTCAGTACAAATCTGTCTGGCATTTTTCTGTGTTTGAGATCTGATATAATGAGGCTGCTAGCTGGGGGAGGGGGCGCGGGGGGACTGTGCTGCGTAGAAATTCTTTCCTCTGCCTCTGCACACTCACCAGTCTTGTGAAATGTTGGTCTCTTCTTCCTTTGACAGGTATTTCCAGAATGCTTCCTATGTAGCGGCTCTGTATCAGGAAATACCAAAAACAAGTGACTCAACAACTAGTAGCTCTGCTTTCCCTGTGGTGGTGGTGGTGGGTGTGTGTGTGTGTTTAGACTATCACCTTGGATACCCTGCATTTGCCTAGAGACATAGAAGGGCCAGAGAAATTTATACAGGTATACCTCATTTTATTTTGCTTTGTTGTGCTGTGCTCCACAGGCGTTGCATTTTTTACAAATGGTAGGCAAGACCCTTGACCAGCAAAAAGATTATGACTCACTTTATTGCGTTCTTCACTTTATTATGGTTGTCTGGCATTGAAACCGCAATATCTTTGAGGTATGCCTGTACATGCATCTGAATTGACTTATTTTTCTCTTTAAAGAGTTGAATAGGGATTTTTAGGCCCAATTGCTTTGGGTATTCGCCAGAGATTCATTTTGTGAAGAATGTACACTCTTAAGGAGACCTCTTGTGATGTTTTATTGCTTTTTTACAGGTTTAGTGCCCATGTATTCACTTAGTCAATAAATGGAGTGCTTACTTGGTATTAGGCACTGTCCTTGGCCTTGGAAATGGGGGGGAGTGAGTGCATACAGGGTCCCTGTCCTCAGCAGGTGGTATCACATCAGCACACGAATGTGAAACTGCCGTGACGACTGTTTGAGTTAGGGAAGTCACAGAAGCGATGTTTGGACTGAAATCTGAAGGATGCACAGGAAAGGAGGAGTGTTCTGTCACCGCAAGTGGCGAGGGCAGAGCCTGCGAGGTCATGGTGCAGGGGGAGGACTAGGGCTTGCAGTGCAGTTCGGTGTAAGGAGCAGGGGGAGTGGAGAGGGATCTGGTGGGAGAGGGGCTGGAGAGCTGGGCGGGAGAGCGCCCCTTCAAGCAGGTGGAGGAGTTTCTCTGTGGGGTAAAGAGAAACCTATGGTTTTACTCAATGGACTTGGGCTGCATTACGGAGGGGATGACACAGTCAGATTGCGTGTGAATAGCCTGCTTTGTATTTCCACTGTTCGTTATTATTTGTATTATCTTCTTGTTCCTCATTTTCTCAATGTGCTCCCTCAGCTTTATTGTCGCTGGGGAAGCCTCTCTGTCCTACTAGCAAGACATGTTCACTCTTTTTTTAATTGGGAGACAAGGAATTTTAGGGTTTGGGACTAGACATTAGAAATTAGTTGATGTGGAATCTTTATGCAGTAGTGTGACCTCTAGGACACTGATTTCTGTGACTCTTGTTTTAAATTGTAATAAAAACATTAAATTTACCCTCTTAATCATTTTGAAGTGTACAGTTCATTGTTGCCTAACAGATCTCTAGGACTTTGTCATGTTGCAAAATGAAAACTACCTATTGAACAACTCCCTCTTAACTTCCTCCAGCTCCTGGAAATTCCGCCCCCCCCCCCCCCGCCCTTTTTACCTTTCATGATTTTGACTGTGCTACATACCGCATATAAGTGAAATCCCACAAGGTACGTTCATTTTTACCTTCATACTCCTTCCCTAGAATCCAGGTATAATAGCCTTTCTTTTCCCATCAGTAAATTCAAATCCTCCCAATTTTTTTTTTAAATCCTCACCTGAGGATATATTTTTATTGATTCTAGAGAGAGAGGAATGGAGAGGGAGAAAGAAACATCGATTGTTGCCTTGCGCCAACCAGGGATGAACCTGCGACCTAGTCATGTGCCCTGACTGTGAATCAGTTTTGCGACCTCTTGTAGGATTGATGCTCCAACCAACTGAGCCACCTGGCCAGGACCCTCCCGGTTCTTTAAGGCCCAGGTCCCGTCCCTTGTCCTTTAACTTGGATTAGCAGACCCAGAGTGGAAGAGGCCTTAGAAATTTTCTAGGTGAGCGAATTGAGCCCTGTAGAAGTGTCAGTGATCTGCTCGTGGACGGAGCTCTCGTGAGAAGGGCAAGGCTGGGACCAGGGCTCTAGTCTTTCCTGTCTCGGTGGGTGCCTGCTCTGCTCCGCCGGCTCGCGGGTCGGGATTCAGTGCCCGTTCTTCGGTTAGATCAGAGGTACGCTGAGGCACGGACACGTTTTCCTGGCTCTGCAACGCCATGCTGAGGCACATTAGGTGCCTAGGACGTATTTGTTCATGAATTGACTGTCTTCAGGGTATTTGTTGCCTAAGAGGTCACGCTACATAAAATCTGAACTTCATGGATTGTAGATCCTTGATTATATTAATCAAATTTACATTAGTCCTTCAGTTGAATAATTCTTTCACTTTTGCAATCAGAGTTAAGACTTTCTCACCATTTCCTAACGCTCTCTTTATTGAATGTATTTGTCCATGGCATGTGTATTGGATTCCCTTGCAAATTTCGATGAAAATCTAATGAAAAAACTGTCAGAAATGAAAAGCCTAGTGCATTAAACTTTCTAGGTTAGCTGATTTATTTTGAGGTAAAGGTTTATGCTTCTTTGTGAGCTTCATTGCTGCTTAGTGTTTTGGAAAGAATCATATTTGTACCACACTTTATAATGCGTATCTCAGACTACCTGTGGATCAGTTGATTTGGGGCGTTGGATTGGAAGTGATTTTGACATGGCTCAATATTTTGAAGGCAAAAAAAGTGTAACAAAGCATTTTCTTATGTGAGGAAGATTTGTAAACTTTTATTTGTAGTTTCCCCATTTATCCCAGACTTTGCTTTATATAGAATCTGACTTGTAGAATATCCTCTTAAAGTTAACCTTCAAAAAGTTTTTTTTTGTTTGTTTGTTTTATATGGGCGGTTGCTGTGGGAAGTAAAGTTCATTTTTCACTGAAATACCACTGAGCACATGTACAGATCAAACTGTGAGCTTGGAATGGGTCCATGGATCCCTCGGAGGCCCGGCCGTTATTGGCGATGCCGGGGAGACTCGGTGAGAATTCCTGTTGTCCTTATCAGACCGAGCGGGTGGTGGACTGCACAAAGCGCCCCTTTGTGCCCTGTGACAGAAGATAGATCTGACAACGAGGGCTTTTCAGACAGCATTTTGTTTGGAACCACAGCCAGAACTCGGTGCCCAAGAACTTGGTGCCCCAGAGTTGCAATTTCGTGATTAACTCTTATGTTGAGGCTAGAATTGGTCGAGTTTAGTCCCGTGAGTCCAAAAAAACTACCTTTCCCCTGCCTCCCAGTATTTACAATTATGGTGTATTGTGGGGATTATTATTTATGGATCACCTTGTATGTCAACTAGTTCACATGCATTGTGTCATTTCATAACCAATATTTGTCCAGTGAGAGGCACGATTTGACTCTTCTGTTGAGAAAACTGAGTCAGAGGCAGGAAGTGTTGGGACCCATGGAAACATGGACCCGCGTGTGTCTGATGCCAAGACCCGCACCGGGCTCTGATTTCGCATTTCTGCGGGCCCGGAGGGCGTCAGCGGGAGTGCGGTAGTAATGGTGAAAAAAAGGGCAAGTGGAGGGGTAGGCTGATGTAGTAGGAAGTTACCTGTTCCTTGTGGCTTAAAAAAATCCTTCAAATGGAGGAGAGTAATTGCTGGAGTCTTTGGCATGCTTGAGAGCTTGGGTGCCGAAACCAGGAGGCCGGAGGTTACACCGTGCTGATGGAAGAGTTTCGTTCTTTAGCTTCCTCTGCAGGCTGCCCGCAGTGAAATTGGATGGGCTCTCCTGCTAGGCTCTGACGGGCAGCAGAGGCTCCTGGCGATGGTGGACGCTGAGGGGTTCGGAGAGAAGCCCCAGACGTTTCTGCACCACTTCGCCACATTTGAAAGGCGCTTCACCTCCCGGGAGGTGGTTGCCTGGTCTCTCTTTGCTGTGGTCTGCTTCCGCAGGTGGTGGAGGGTCGGCGGGGCAGCGCCGCCGCAGCCGTCAGGGAGGAGATGGTAGCTTGTTCCTTTTGTTTGACCCTAAAGTAACATCGACAGTTTACATAGTTTGTTTTGCTTTCTTAGTTATTTTCAGTTTTTTTAATGAAAAAATATTTGTATTTTTCAGAAATCTTTTGCTTCTATGAGACATTTACTTTCTTTATGATTTACTGAATTTTGCTAGTTCAAATCAGCCTTTCTTAATACTTTGGAAGTGAGGGTACCCCATGAATTTTATGACAAAATGCACATTATTAACAAAGAATAATCGTAAATGCATGAATGAGGACCCAGTTTGTGTTATGGAGGATTATTAACTATTGGTCAAGCCCATATTTGTTAAAAGCTGACTTACTGAGGTATAGTTGATCTACTGCATATAACCTTCTGTAGGTCTACAGTTGACCTACTGTACATATTTACGGTGTACGAGTGGCTAAGTTTTGGCATGCCTGTAGACTCATGAGACCATCACCACGACCCAGACGGCGAGCACATCCGCCGCCCCCGAGGCTCCCCTCATATGCTGGCTCCTTGGCCCCCATCCCAGACAACCGCTGATCTTTCTCTCGTTGTATATTAGTTTTCATTTCCAAGAATTTTGTATAAATGGAATTGTGCAGTATGTAGTTGTGCTTATTTCACTCAGATTAATTACTTTTAGATGCATCATGTTTTTAGTGTGTTGGTAGTTGATTCCCCTTTAATTCTGAGAGATATTCCTTTGTATGAATGTACCAGTTTATGAACACATTTGCCTGTTGCTGGAAATACTGTTTGCAGATTTGGTAACAAATAAGACTGCTGTGACACTTGTGTACAGTTTTTGTGTGGACACGATAGTTTTATGTCTTTTGGCCACGTCAATACCTAGGGATAGAATGGCTAGACCATATGGTAGGTGTGTGTCTAACTTCCAAAGAAACTGTCCGAGTTTTTCAAAGTGGATGTGCCGTTTTGCGTTCCCACCAGTTCCTCCAGATCCTTGTCAACACTTGGTACAGTCAGCCTTTTAAATTTCAGACATTCTAATTCGTAGTGGTATCTGACTGTGGTTTTAATTTGCATTTATTTCTCCAACAGTTAGTGATGCTGAGCATCTTTCCACGAACATATTTGCTATCCATATAGCTGCTTTGGTGAAGTGTCTGCTCAAATTTTTTGTCAATTTTTAATTGGGTTCTGTGTTTTCATATTACTGAGTTTTCGAAGTTCTTTGTATATTCTGGATGCAAGTCATTTTTCAGACATGAGATTTGCAAATATTTCCTTCCACTCTTTCCATTCTCTTAATGGTGTTTTTTTGAAGAGAGGAGTTCTTAATTTTGATAAAGACCAATTGATAATTTTTTTTATGAATTGTGTTTTTGTTGCTTTATTTAAGGAATCTTTGCCTAAGTCAATATCACAAAGATATTCTCCTATATTCTAGAGGTTTCAGTTTTTACTTTTAGATCTATGATCCACTTTGAGTTAATTTTTATGTATAGGGTAAAGTATTGATCAAATTTCATTTCTTTCATTTATTTATATATGGAGTACAATTGTTCCCGAACCATTTGATAAAAAGACCATTCCTTCACTAAATTACCTTGTACCTAGGTTAAAAGTCCATTTCTGTATGTGTGGTTTTATTTCTGGACACTCTTTCCTGTTTCATTATTGATCTGTTTGTCTCGATGCCAATACTACACTGACTTGATTACTGCAGTTTTATAAGAAGACCTGAAGTCGGATAGTGTAAGTCCTTCAGCTTCGCTGTTTTTTTCTCAGATTTTGGATCTTCAAAGTCCTTTCATTTCTTTCTTCCTCCCTCCCTTTCTTTCTTTATAAAGATTTTATTTATTTATTTCTAGAGAGAGGGGAAGGGAGGGGGAGAAAGAGGGAGAGAAACAGCTGTGTGTGGTTGTGGTTGCCTCTTGCGTGCCCCCTGCTCTGCCCTGGGAATGGAACCCGTGAGCCTTTGGTTTGCAGGCTGGTGGTCAATCCACTGAGCCACACCAGCCAGGGCTTAAAATTGTGGTCTTTTATTAAATACCGAGAAGTTACAAAATAATGTATGCAGAATAGGTGTGAGGTATGCAGAGTAACAGGCCAGTGGATGCTCTCGTACCCAAACACCTAGTTTAAGGGAAAGCTATCAGCGCCATTGAAGTTCCCTGTGATCCCTTCCCGACCCTGCCTCTTCCCCTTTCTGAGTAACCTGAATTTTGTATTTTCTTCATACTTGAACACATACCTTATATCCTTAAGGTGTTCAATTTTGCATGTTTTTGAAATCTGTAAAATGGAATCACAGTGCAAGTGCTTTTCAGTAATATTTGAAACTGCGTTTTACATATCAAACAGCTGGTAGTCTTAGAAAACTGGAAATGAGAATTCAGAGGAAACCCTGTTACGTTGTCTGTCCTTCAGGCCAGGTAAAGGTCGTTTCCTCCAGCACATTCTTCAGCGTGTGGTCCAGACTGTTAATTGTCTCAAAGACAGTGTTCCACTATTCCAGGAAGAAAGTAGTTTTGTAATCTCTGATCTGTCTGGGACATGTTCTTGGTAACTAGATATGGAGATTAAAACATACTTTATTCTTCCTAAGTTTCTTTTAAGGCACTACCATCTGAAGTAATACAGAAGACATATGCCCCGGCTGGTGTAGCTCAGTGGATGGAGCGTGGGCCGGCGAGCCAAAGGGTCGCCAGTTTGATGCCCAGTCAGGGCACGTGCCTGGGTTGCAGGCCAGGTCTTGGGTAGGGGGCATGTGAGAGGCAACCACATATTGATGTTTCTCTCCCTCTCTTCCTCCCTTCCCCTCTCTCTAAAAATAACTAAAATCTTAAAAAAAAAGAAGACATATATGTGGACTTGTCAAGAGTACAGTTGCTGTGAGAATCATCACTTTGGATTTCTTTGTTCTGGATTAATGAATCGCGCCTATATGAATATAGGTTTTATGTTTAAGGTGCATCTATAGGCAGCAGGCTGAACACTTGCAGCATAAATGGCAAGCTGAATACTTTCAGTGTGAAGTTTTCAAATAATCCTAAGGTTGTGAACTTGATGGTGGAGCCAGTGCCCCACACTCTGCTCCTCTGCTTAGAATCAATGTGGGGAAACGGGGGCTCCGGGAGGGGAGTAGAGGCCTAGAAACCTCCCTGTCGCCTCTGGGCCTCGGGTCTGTTTTGTCTCCACGAGAAGCAGGGATTCCAGTGTTGCTGTTCTGAGTTCTCTCTTAGAAGCAGCAAGGGGAAGAAAGGCCGCAGGTCTGTCTTAGCTGCATTTCAATGTTTTTGGAACTATTTTGGTTAATTGTTGATTGCCCTATTTCTTACTGTCTACCTGAAGTTATTAACTATTAAATCTATGGTCATGTCCTGGCGGGTCGTAGAGGTTTTTATCAGGGAGATGTAGAATTTAAAAACGTTGCAAAACCTGGGCTCACCATCTTTCAGACTCAGTGAAAGGCGTGAATGTGGAACATGACTCACCCACAGAGAGGAAGGCCGCCATCAGTTGCTCTTCGGAGGACTCTCTCCGGTCCCCCAGTGCGGGCACCCAGCCGACCGGCCAGACCCAGGGTTGGCAGGTTGGCACAGGGCTCATTAAAGTTGCCCCATCTTTCCATCTGTGGCCTGGGTTTAGTCTCAGTCATTTCGCTGTCTAGAATTTCTGTCCTGCATTCCTTCAGGTGCGCTGAGTGATGCTAGAATTTTTCTCTGTGACTTTGATGGGACAGTATAACTTTGTGTAACTTTGCATGTCTCCCCCGGGAGTGTTCTGCAAGACCCCACAGGGACCTTGTGTTGTGGGCAGGGATGTGGTCCTTAGCCAAGCCTTGCCTGACGGGGCTAGTGAGTCTGAAGGTAGTAAATTCTAGATGCTCTCAGCTACAGCCCTGAGAGTAGGCACTGGTGTAGCAATACTTTTCCCAGAAGGAAGTGATAAGATCCCAGACAGACTTCATCTGATAGCAAGGACTACGAGTTAATGAAATCGATGTTACGATAGCTAGTGTCTCCTACAGTGGCTTTTTAGTGCTGCTGAAGTTCTGCCCCTGAATGACTTCAGGAAAGATAATATCATTTCATCCTGTTACCGCCCAAGTTTGCCGATCAGGTCAGATGTTTCACTGTGACTGCTCAGATGTTATGAAAACAAATCCTTTTTTTTAGTAAGATACTTTCTTTCGCCATTTGGAGCTGAGCATGAATTCTAACATCAATGGGTGCTTTCCTGTGCTTCTTTAGACTCTTGATTTCCATTAAAAACTGAAATTTTTATTGAGTTCCCATTGTTTTACACTGTGTAAGTTTCTGTCTGTTCCTTCCCTCTGTTGGGTAAAGAGAGATTTCTTCTGGTCTCTAAAGGTACTTGTACTTAACCGGAGCCTTTTATTTGCTATGTCTAGTATTTGTCTCCAAGGTCTTCCTGAAAAGAGAAGATACAACACACTGCAGTGGGTTGAAAGTACCAACTGGTACGAAAGTCTTTAAATTGTAAGAAGTAATCTTATTTGTTCCAACTTAGTAATTCTGTAGATGACTTTAATTGTAGTAATAAAATGTGGGAGAGAAACATGAGATTAAACTTAAAGTAAATCCGAGGCAAAGTACACATTAGAAATGAAGCTGTTTGTTGAAAAATGAAGCAGTTTGCACCTCAGCGTTTTGGGGCCTTACCTTGGTAGCAGAGCTTGCACTTGGGAAGACCTCGCTGGGTGTTGGTTTTGTGTGCTGCCGCACTGCACAACACGTGTTTGGTGCGGTCGGACCAGAGCTCTGATGTGACATTAATCTCAGGGACGTGAAGACGATTCTGTCTGTGTTAGGCAGGAGGTGATACCCAGGTCTACCCTAACAATATCCTTAATGTGCTTCCTGCTTTACTGGTGTGCTCCTGCGTGTTCTCCAGATGTGAAAATACTTGACTTCAGCATTCAGATAAATTTTGTAACAGGCACTGAGATTTTAGAGTGTTATATGAAGTTATAAAATAATTTTAATAAGCAGGGGAAAGATAGTTCAACTGTTTTGAAGGGTCTTCTTACATTTTAGAATATGGGGGAATATTTTAGTATTTTGAGGACTGCTATTGTTATTTTTTAAAATTAGACTTAAGAAACATATAGAGGTTTTTCATTCTTTCCCATCAGTGTCAAGGTATATTGTCAAGGTTTATCTTTTAAATTCTGTCATGATATTAGGCCATAATCATCACCATGTTATCAAATTTAGTCAGTGTCTACTTTGTAGGGCACTGTGTATAAATAGGCATAAGGCATAGTCCCTGTTCTTCAAGGATTTACAGTTGAGGAGTAACAGAGCATCAGTTTTAATGCTTCACCCAGGAAACACTTCCTGGGTGCCCTGCCTGCTGGGCTCTGGGGACACAGTGGTGAGCCACACAGACGAGGCCCCACACTCTTGGAGCTCACATTCTAGGATCTTAACTACTTCATGCTAAATGATGGAGTGATTCAGGACTTTACGAGGGAAGTGGTACTTGTTCTGGTTTGGTTAGAAAGGTGGTACCGAGGGCTAGGACATGAGCTGGACTGGAAGTAGGGTTTTCATTTCCCAGTGTTTATTCTGTGGAACCTGCTATAAGGGGTTTTGTGGTCAAACAAATGTGGAAAACATAATATACCATGGCGTTGCAGAGAAGGGACCCCAAGAGCTAGAGAAATTAAGTGAGGTTCACAGAGGGGGAGGCCATGAAATTTGAGCTGTTCTTTAATGGGTATAATTTTAAGTGTGAGGTTGGAGTGAAGGGCGAGTGAATTGTGTGAGCTGGGGGAGAACCAGTCAAAATGTACCCATGGCCACCCCTCGCCTTGTGGAAGCTGTCGTTTGTCCTCCGCCCCACCTTCGTGACTCTTCCCGTCAGCATTTGGGCACACTCAGGGTTCCCTTGAATGAAAATAATAGCAACAGCACCCACCGGAAACTCTGCCTTTGGATTTCACCTTTCCCTCCAAAGTCACGAAAGAGCTGACTGCTCGTTAGCCCGTTTCTTTCTCCGCAGCTTCTTTATCCTTGTTTGCTACTCCCACCGCTTTACTAAAACAGCTGTCACCGAACTCCCGTGCTGCTGAGTCTAATCAACCCTCAATTTTTTATTTCACTTCTTTTATTCTCCACTGGCTTCTTGAAACCTCGGTTTTCTTGACAGCACACCCCCAAGTTTCTCTGACACGCGTATACCCTTCTGAGGCCATTCCTTCTTCGTCTTTGCCATTTTGGCTTTCTTCTCCCCGGCTTCTGAGCTTTGTCAAGTCTCCATCCTCGGCTCCTTTGCTCCTTCGCTTCATACGCTCCCCTCGGCTGATCTCATCTGTGTCCACGACTTCAGTTACTCTCCGTTCTCCTGGGGCTCCCAGATCTGACCTTAGCCCAGATGTTCGCAGAGCTGCAGACTGTGTATCCAGCTGCCTGTTGGATATCAGCTGCTGGTGTCGCAGAGTTACCTCACACTCAGCGTGTCCAGGGCTGGCCCGATGATCTCGCGCGTCTACCCCAGTCCAATAATCCTGTTCCAGTGAGTGTCACAATCGTCCGTCCGACCGTATGAGCCAGAGGACACGAAGTTATCCTTGATCATCCTTTCCCCCTCCTTTGGAGTCCAGCCCGTCACCAAGTTTTGTTGATTTGGGTTCCTGAATATTTCCTGATGAACATTTCTTGATTTTAGTGTAATCATTTTCTGCATGGACTGCTCAAGTGCCCTCCTAACTGGAGGCCCCACTCATTCTTTTCCCTGGTCTCTAACCCATTTTCCCCCCTGAAGCTAGAGGGGTCTGAATATAAGTCTGATCTTGTCACTCTCCTGATTGAAATACTTAGTACTTCCCCATTGTTTGTAAGTTAAAAAAACCACGATTCTTAATTTCCCCTGCGAGTTCCAGCGTGGTGTTACCCGTGCTTTCCCTCCAGCCTGCTCTTGCCCTGCTTGCCTCTTTGTCCTCTCAGCTGTCACTACAGTGTGACCTGAGTGTGTCATATACCCTCCCACTCCAGGGTGGAAGTTTCAGTTTGAAATTACACATCAATCAGTATAATTGTTTGATTATACAAATCCAACAGTTGTAAATAGACTGTAAGCTTCATGAGAGGAAGTTTTATGAGTCTCTTTTTCTTTTCTTTTTTCCATTGTATTCCTTTGGGCCAAGCATAGTACCTGGCCCAGTGCAGGAGCTCAGCATATTTTTGTTTCATGAGTGAACAAGTGAATGATTCAGTCAAAATAAAAAGACGTGAGAGAATGCGTGAAGTGACGTGAAAGTAACAAGCAGACGCCGAGGGACCTTTGGGGGCAGTGGCACGGGATTGCAGCAGGGTGACGGCAAAGTCAGAGCCACACGTTAGGGAGGGCAGACTGGCTGTGGGATTAGGGCTTCAACAGGAATTGCAGGAGGAATTACGAGTTTTATTCACATACGATTTGCGAATTGGAGAGCGCAGACCCCACTATGAACTGAAGACGCGCTCCGAGTGGGGTTGGAGAGCAGGGTTTGTGAAAGGCGTGAGCTGCGAGGAGCTGATCCTTAGAGAGAAGGATTCCTAGGTTATAAACTTAGATTCTTCATTTTCTGATTGCTGGGGCAACTGACCTTTCAGTGGTAAGGAAAATAGGTAACACACGATTAAGCATTTTATCAGCGTCCTGGTTTGGTTCTGGCTGACCGAACAGAGGCTTTCGGTAGAGCAGTTCCGGGGGGCGTGTTGCTCATCAGCCTCTCGGGGGAGCAGTTTATCAGGCGGTGCGGTCAGTGCAGGGAGGCCGAATACCCTGCGGCGGTTCGGGGCTCAAAAGAGCAAAGGCGTGCCCTGTATGAGCTTGAGAGTTTAAACTACAAAATGTCCAAATGTTGGGCCACAAGTTATGATATTAAAGTTCTTGTAAGTTCTAATTTTCTAATTTCCCCCTTTTCCTCAAACTTTACAAAATATGTTGGTGTTGATGAATCCGTGTTCCTTTTTTTTTTTGAGTTCCATTGTCAGTTGCCAGAGTGGCGTGGGCTCCCTTCTCTTGTCCGGTGCTGGAGAAAAATGAGACCAAAGATCAATAGAAGTTTTAGCCCTGGTGCCGAAGTCTGTGAAGGTTGGATTACTCAGATGCAGGAAATTAAAAGTGGCAGAAGATAGGAGACTTTTAGCTGATAGTTGAAGCCTGGGGCATGTCCACTTACTCAGGAGTATAGGAGTTAAAGTGGGGCTGTTGCCGCAAGGCTAGGTGGCAGGCCCTGCCTGGGCCGTGGGGGCGGACTGGCAGCTGTCGTGCCCCCTGCAGTGGCGTCCTCCACCTGTGGGGCTGAGGAAGCACACCTGCTGTCTGTGCCTCCTAGGGACAGAAAGAGAGAAGGGGAGATGGTGACGGGGCCGTCCTAGCACTGGTGCCTGTGCCAGTTGTTCTCTCGAATAGCTTCTCTTTGGTGACCCTGTGTCACTTTAGAGCTAGAATATGTGATGAGTGGAGACTGTTAGGCCCGTTCGGAGGGAGAGCGTAGGGAGAGGCGGATCATCTGTATGTTGAAGTAGGCAGATGATACAGTATTTATGAGACCTCCTTAAGAATTTGAGAAAAATAAGTAGGGCCTTCGGTACACCCCTGAGGTAAGACAGTCCAGGTATATTGTCGGTTTCTCCAAGTGAAAACAAGTGAATGTTGACTTTCTGAATCAAGCGGCATACTGAGGTCTACGGCAGAGAAAAAACAAGTCTCAGGAGGGAAATAAACAGGAGGGTATGGGGTCAGGCCTACAGGATGGTTAAAGAGAAGGGCTGCTAAGGGGGACAAAAATGGGATGCTGAAATGAAACTGACAAGCGTGACAGAAGGTAACCTCCCAGGGTGATCTGGTCATAGATTCCCGACCGGGCAGGTCGTGGTGAGTAGTCCTACCTCAGGCCTGTGACTTCCATGGTGAAGGTTTGTCTTCGCCTTAAACAAGCCTTGTCCGTTGTTTCGGTGCACGTAGGATGACCCGTCTCTGAAACGCCTCTTTTTCAGACCCCTGGGAAGCATAACCACCCTCGGGAGAGCACAGAATCTTGCTGGCCATCTCGGACCCTGTCCGGGCCCTGCTTTCCCCCTTCCTCTGGAGCATTTGAGATCTTGCTTCCTGGCAGTGTCATCAGTGTGACTCCAACTCTTACCAAAATTACTACACATTTGGAAACTAAGGGAATAAATAAACTTACATCATTCACTTTCTGGGGCAACCGAACTTTCAGTGGTAATGATACCGAACTCAGGTTCAGCTGCCTGCCGCGGGTGGATGGAAAGATGTTCAAGAGCGGGCAGCCTGCAGAGAGGGCGGACTCCCGTCCGAAAGACCATCCTAACCCCTGGGCACCGGCGGGGGCTTCATTCGGAGGCGGCGGGAAAGCAAAACAGAGAAATTGAGGGTGGGGTTGAAAGTTCTTTATGTGCATGTCAGCATGGTCTGTTCCGACGACTGTCTCAGAACTGCTCCAGCAGACCTCTGGTTTTTATGGTTGAAAGTCAGCAGGTGCCCTGAAGCCAGAGTGTCCCGTTGCTGGAGTCAGCTGCCGCTGAAGTTAGTTCTTGGAACTCGTACACAAATCACAAATATGCTGTTTATCTACGGGTTACATATGAGTCAACAATTCATCTTTTATGAAAAACACTTTTAACAGAAACAATATTAAAGGAATGGAGGAGCACCCTGGCTGGTGTGGCTCAGGTGGTTGGGTGTCATCCTGCAAAGCAAGAGGTTGCCAGGTTCGACTCCTGGTCAGGGCACTGGCTGGGTTGCAGGTTTGGTCCCCAGTCAGGGTGGGTGCAAGAGGCGACCAATTGACATTTCTCTCCCTCTCTCTGCCCTTCCCTTCCCTTCCCCTCTCTCTAAAAATAAATAAATAAAATCTTAAAAGAAGGGAGGAGTGGGTCACAGTAAGAACAAGGGGTAACATGATTAAGCCTTTATCGATGTCCTAGTTTCCATTCAGACTCACAGAACGGCGGTTTGGGTTGAGCGGTTCCAGTACAGAGGGTACGATTTATCACACGGCACGCGGCCAGCCAGGGGGGCTGTTCACCCTGCCGGCAGTTTAGGACCTCAGAAGAGCAAAGTCTTTCCTTATACCCAGCTTTAGAGTTCAAACTGCAGAATGCCCAAATGTTGGGCCACGAGTTATGATGCTAAACTTCTTACAAGTCCTCAAGTGCTAGATATAAAGGAGGGTAGACTCGAAGCAGCAGAAGCTATTGGCTGTTAGTTTAGGACAGAGCCAGCGTGGACCAGTGCTAGTAGAGCAGTGACAGACTCTCGTGTTGTGTGGGGCGTAGAGTGAAGATGATGGGATGTGATTGACGGTGGCATGTGGGGTGAGGTGACAGAATTTCAGTGCTTCATTATTTCTCTTAAATTCACTTCTTTTTCCCTTGGAAAATGGTGGAGTTTTTTTTACAACTTCATTGTGCTGTTATTTAGCGAGCACTTTGCTAGGTTTTAGGATTGCAGAAGTGAAAAAATATTTCATAATCTAGGACTCTTAATTACATTTGCTAGTATAATAGTTTTAAACTTAGAGTAAAACTCTATACAGCTAAATTCCACTAAGCGTTATAGTGCTTTACAAGTTAGAGAAGCTTTTGGGAGCTAGAGTTCAAGAAGATACGGCGTCAGCCTTGTTCCAGTACATGAGATGGCCTTTCTCCTTCATCAGTAACCCTCGATTGATATCAGCAGTCCCAGAATTAACCCTGAAACTCTCAAATTTAATTCCCTGGAGATTTTCCCAAAGATCTTAAAATAATAATTTGTAGGTAAAAGGTGTTGAGCCAATGCCATTAAAATGAAATAATTATATATAAGTCCCTCTTTTCCACTTTACTACTTAAGGATAAAACAAAGAACTCAGATTCTAACTACTCTTTTTAGTCTTCTGAGAAGAGCTCTAGTGTTGAACAGATTGAGTAAAATTTTCTTAAATTTGACGGGGTCCTAGAAATGAAAAGAAAAGTGATTTAGCCGTGTTTTCCTTTATGGCTGATGCTTTTGGTGTCATGTCTGAGAAGTCTTTAGCTAAGCCTTGGCCATGAAGTTTTTCTCTTAGTTCTCTTCTAAAAGTTTTACAGTTTGTGTGTGACCCACTATCTATTTGGAGTTAATTTATATATACGATGTGAAGTTTAGGTCAAGGTTTATTTTTTTGTCTTTTGAAGCCCAGCTGTTTGGGCACCGTTTGTTGAAAGCTGTTTTCCCTCCCTCGAGTTGCCTTTGCACCCGTCACAGATCAGCTGGGCGTGTCTGTGCGGGTCTGTCTCACTCTCTGTGGTGTTCCATTGGCCTGTGGGTCTGCCCTGCCGAAAATACCGTGTTGTTTTGATTTATATTGATAAGTAGCTTAAAATCAGGTAGCATGCTTTCTCCAACTCTATTCTTTTTTCCAGTATTTTAGTTATTCTAGTTCCTTTGCATTTCCATATACATTTTAAGATAAGCTTATCTGTATCTACAGGAAATCTGGGGATTCTGTTAAGAATTATATTGAATTTAAAGATCCGTTTGGGGAGACTTGATGCTTTTCCTTTGCCGTAGTCTACACTAGTATCCGTATCTTACCACTTAAAGTGAAATGTAGGAGCCTTATCACGTGTAGGCCCCTTTATCCTCGTACTTTATAATTAGTTGTCTTAAATGTCTCCTTTATATAAATTGAGGATATCAGACATATAATACTTTTCCTTTTAACCATGTTCTGTAATTTACATATAAGGTTAATCACCAACATTACTCACTGTTTTTTACTTCTAAAAGCTGTTTAATTCTTTAAAATTTGTCTTTTAGTAAGCCTCTTTTACTTTTTTCTTTATACACATTATAGTTTTATTTTTTAAAGACTCTATTTATTTATTTTAGGCAGAGGTGAAGGGAAGGAGAAAGAGGAAGAGAAACATCAACATGTGGTTGCCTCTCACACGCCCCCCACCGGGTACCTGACCTGGCCTGCACCCCAGGCATTCGCCCTCACCAGGAATTGAGCAGGCGACCCTTTGATTTGCAGGCTGGTGCTCAATGCACTGAGCCACACCAGCCAGGGCAACACATTATAGTTTTAAAATATTGTTCATTTATCATTTTTATGACCTGAAATTGTTTTGTACCACACTTAGCTGTTCTTTCTGACTTTCAATCATGATGGTTTTCTTCCTCATGTGTTTTGTGAGTCTTTACCAGGCCTTTGACTGTGGGAATATTCTGAATTGGATAGTTCTGAGAGCAGTTTTCGATTCGGCCAGCACCCTGGGGTACTACCCACGTAGGATCACTCGAGGTTAGCGCATGGGCCTGCGTTAGCGTGACTCTGCTGCCTGAGTGCAAGGCGGGGTTGTGCGTCTCCAGGGCAAAGTCTCCTGCGCCCCCACGTGCGGCCTGGGCCAAAACAGACACATTTCTCGATTGTTTTCTTCACCAGTAGGTGCATTTTTTTCTAGTTCACCTTTTCACTGAGTTGGTTGCTTTTTATGGGTCTTGATTTTTTCCAGGATAACTTGTACTTCTCTACATTTCATATGGTCAGAGCCTTATTTCTTGTCCCCTCTGCACCTTTAGACCATAAGCCTCTTGGCACTGACACCAAGATGTCAGGGTCCCTGCAGCTTTAGCTTCTACATATTCTGGTTTCTAGCTCTTGCTTGATTTGGGGGATTTTCTTTTCTCTTTTGAGAGCTCCATTGTGCTGTCAAGAAGTTGGTGATATTTTGTTCAGCTGTTGTGATTTGGTATCAGAAGGATTTTCAGAATATTGACTCCACTAAATTATCAGAAATATAATTTTCTGATATAACGTTCTATAGATCACAGATTGTTGGGTTAGGGACCTGTTCCTGGTCCCTTCAGAACTGGTCGCTTGGTTCAAAAGTTGCTTGTTGTCTCTCAGAAGGGGCTGTGGATGTGACATTTGTCCTTGAAAGGAAGTATGGTCATCTTTTGCTCTGCTGTCACGTCTGCCAAGCAAGTAGAGAGGCTCGGGAAGAGGGGAAATGTTCAGCTGTGTCAAGGGCTACAGCAAGGTCAAGTGAGACCAAGACTGAAAATCGGCGGTGGGGTTTCTCAATCCGAACATCCTTGCCAAAGAAGTCTCTGCGGAATGGAGAGGGAAGAAGCCGATTGGGTTTTTAATCTCAGGGAAGGTGGTTCTTGGTCCAGGCAGTCCCCTTCTCAGAAAGCATGACTTGTTTATCAGTAGGTGGCTGTTCATTTTGTATTCTCTCGTTGTAATTCTCTCCGGGTTCCAGCCCTGCCTTGGGTAGATGGGCTCCGTCTGTCCCAGAAACCGGACCCAGGCCGGAGTTCAGAGCCTGCCAGTGTGCCCCTGTCCTTACAGCTTCCACTTTATCTCCTCACGTGAGGTAGGCGGAAGGCTGATGTGGCGAGAGCTGAGTCGGGGCATGAAAGTGAGAGAAAGAAGGTGTGAGGAATACCTTCCAGCTTTAACACGAAGTTTCTGTTCTCTGGGGTTTCTAAAAATTATTATGAAAAGTTTCAAATACACAAAAACTAGAGGAGTAGCTCACCTGCCCCCATTGCCCTGTTTCCCAAATTCAAGAATTTTTGCACATTTGCTTCATTCATCCCATTTTTAGTTCTCTTTCCTTTGCCGAACTGTTTTAAAGAAACCGCTGACGTCATTTATTGTTCTTCCATGTACATAGACACGCTGTGCAATGTGAAAATGGTTAGCCACAGTCACAATGCCATTGCCATACCTGACCCAGAATGGACAGTTCTTTGGTATCACCTACAATATTGAGAGTATTACTGAGGCCTTTTTAAAAAAAAACCTTCTTTGAACACCCTGAGATTGTTTCCCCTTTGTTGTTTTTTTGTGCTTGTCATGCCCTCTGCCAAGCAGGCTCTACCCTGAGACCTTCACGTGGGGGGTCTCTGGTTATTTGGACCGTGGCCACAGTACTTTTTCTCAGTAGAGGCTTTTCCTAATGACCAAAGCTAGAGTAGTGTCCTCTCTCCCCATTCCGTTGGTCATTATCTCATCAGTCTGTGCCACTGCTGCGCCCGATTACGGGGTTCTTCACCCCTAGACTGTGAGTACCACGACAGCAGGGACTTTGCGGGTCCTGTTGAGCTCGTGGGTCTTTGCTCGGGGCCGGAAGAGGTCCTAGCATAGAGCAGGGAAGCACACGTTTAGAAACAAGTCAGCTATTAGATTAATAAGAAAAGATTCCAGAATTTTCTTAATATTTTATAACGTTATCTCTTCCTACAACTGATTCCCATTCCAGAACTTCTCTCAAGAGCTTTAACCAACAGCTGTGTTTGCAAAAAGTGCTGGATTGTTGTCCCTTTCAGGACATTTAATCTTTTAAATCCTCAAAATATTTTGTAAAATGTGAGTAAAGTCACTTCTGACCTGTTGAGAGGCAGTATTTTTACTGACATAACTCTCATTTGAGATCACTTTATTTGAGCTTGCAGCTAATAAATCTGTTTTGGCCCATATGAAACAGGATGAAATGGTTTTGTAGCCCACATGTCCTTTAACTGGTTATTTGAACTTTGTTTTTTTAGTACATCGTTTGTATTCCTTTTTATGGGGCTGTTTTTAGTTGTTAAATTGTCAGTTGTTGGGAATGTTCTTTAGCATGAGAAAAGTAACTCAACGTCTTAATTATAAAAACAGATACGCTTTTATAATTACAGACTTGGATTCTTTTTGGAAACATAATTTCACACCTACAGAAATGATGGAAATCAGGCAACTAAAATTGATGGACTGCCATTGATGTAATCTGTAGATCCCATTCAGATGTTCTCAGCTTCTCGGTCACGTTCTTTACGTGGAAAGAAAATCCCGGATCACAAGTAGCATGGAGCTGTCATGTGTCATCAGTCGCCTTTAATCTGGAACAGTTTTAGCTTTTATGAATGTAACATTTTTGAAGATTATCGGCCAGTTGTTTTGTGGCAGGTCCCGTTCACATTTCCTAAGGGACGTGGTTTTCATGGTGTCGGGAGGCGTGTGATGCTGACCTGCCCTGTTGCAGGCATCGGCTCCGACTGACTGCGACTGACCGCTCCGCGCGGTGGTCTGCCAGATTGCTCTGCTGCCGAGGAGCACGTTCTCTCTGTGTTTAATGAGCATCTTTGAGGCTATTTTGAGACTAATACTCTGTTACTCCTCAAAACTTTCACCCACTAGTTTTAAGAATCCATTGATGAATCTGAATTATTATGATGATTGTCAATGGTAATTTTCTGATTCCGTCACTGTTCTACATTTATTAGTTGGGATTCTGATGTAAGAAAGAGCTCCCCCCTTCCATTTATCTATCATCTATCTATCTATCTATCCAATCAGTATTAACTCATGTTTTCTTACTCGATGGGTAATATAGCTGTCGTCATTTAAAAATTTAATCCTCAAATTGTCATATATTGGGCCAGTGGTAACCTTTTCAACTGGCTCCTGTGAACTTTTGACATGTCCCCATTCTTTTTTGAGTGTTTTCTTTTTGGAACAAGAAGATATTCTAGGCCCAGGGCTTGGCAAACTTTTTCTGTAAGCGGCCAGATAGTAAATACTTTTGGCTTGGTGAGCCACACAGTCTCTGTTGCAGCTGCTCCGCCCTTGCAGCAGGAATGCAGCCACAGATAACTTGTAAGTGAATGAGCATGGCTGTATTCCAATAAAACTTTATTTGTAAAGGAAGGTTGCTGTCCAGATTCGGCCTGTGGGCTGTAGTTTGCCAGCCCCCTTCCAGACTCATGTGGTACTTTTGTTACGCCCGTCTTAGAACTGGCCATTTTTTCTGAGGAGCGCTGGATCCCTTTTGCAGTGAATGATATTTAGAAACTGAGATCTGGGTACTAGATAATGTTCACTGCTGCTGGGATATTGTTATTTACAGGCCCTCTTAGCACACAGAGCTAGATAATATAAGAATAGATACATATACATTTGTGTGTTTATGTGTATGTATATAGACATATCTATATTTCCGTATATCTCTGTATATTGTAAACCATTGAGTGATAGTGATATCTCTACTTCCACTTGTATGCCACAGATTTTATTCTAGTCTTTCCGCTTTCTATATTTGAAATTTCTTTCTCATATTGACAAGCCTGACTGCTATTATCCACAGTATATTTGCTTATTTGTTGAATCCTAGAATATACAGAAATTAGTTTTAGAACTGCTAATGCATACCTCTATGAAAAACTAATCTATTCATTTGAATTTAATTTTTACTTACACTTCTTTGTCTTTAACCTTAGGGTTTAAATACTGTGTTAAAAATTACTTGGGTTAGTTCTCCCCCATCCCTTTAGTATATTGTGTTTTTCATTTTAAATATAGTTAGAATCATTCATTTTTATTTGTATTGCATTTTAGGATGTTTTTATTTTATTTCATGCTGACTTTTTTGAGTATGTGAAACATGAATGTCGTTTCAACAGTCAGAGCATGCCCGTCTGACCGTAGCTGCCCCATGCCCGTTTGTTTTACCCAGTCTCCTGCTGCCTTGTCATTCTGTTTTTGCTTAACCCATGCAGCTCACCATTCTCACTAGTTCTGACTTTCTGTGTGTCTTTTCTGCACAAATGTGTGTGTGTGCAATTCCTGGTTTCTCTTCTCTTTCCTAAAAGGAAGCACACGACAAATAATCCACCCTGTAATCTGTTCACAAACCCTGCTGTACCACTCTTATTTGGGGTTGGGATCCTGAAGGGCTACCATTGACACGGGAGAGTGAACTGGGTGTAGACAGGCCCTCAGAGGGGCTGCAGCTCCACTTTGAATGCATTAGACTCTAAAAGGGGGTTGAGGTTAATTTATTGTGTTTCTCTCAGGGGCTTGGCAAAAAGCAAATGTAAATCCTGTTTGGAAGATGATAACATTATACTAGGCCTCAGATTATTTCTACAAACATTTTACAATATCGTGTCCATCCTATAATTAAGAAACTCAGGCACAACATGAACAAAATCAAATAGAAGCGATAGAATGTAGTGTTAGATCCGTAGGGGCCTCTTACATTGTAGCTTTTACGAGTCAACTTTAATATAGCTATGCTTACCTTGTTCAAAAAGACAAAAGAAAATATTTACTGTTTTCAGTAGTGAACTGGAAACTTTCCAAAAAACAAAATGGAAAATGTAGGCTTGGAACCATAGTAACTAAAACTAGAACATTATTGGATGAATTCAACAGAAGATTATGTAGAGCTGAAGAGAGAATTAGTGAAGAGGAAAAATTACTGAAGAGACTGAGGGAGACACAGAGACATCAAAAAGATCAAAAGTGTGTAATTGAGGGAGGTGGGGAGGGCCAGGGGGGTGGGCTGGGGTGAGGGGGAAAAGGCAGAAAACTGTACTTGAACAACAATGAAAAAAAAAGAAATAAAAGCAGGTATTTTTTCTAGTGTATTAATAAGAAAACCAATTAAGCATAATTAAAAATGAAAAAAAAAGTGTGTAATTGGAGTGCTGGACAAAGAGTTGAGAGAGAGTGGGCAGAAGTGGTATTGGAGGAGACTGGCTGACACTTTTCATAACTGGTGAAAGTCACCAAGGGGTAGATCAGAGAAACCTTACTAACACCAAGCTGGGTAAGAAGACATCCACACCTTGGGTTATTTTAGTAAACCTGTAGGAAACCAAAGATAAGGAGAAGAATTTCAAAAGCTGCCAGAAGTGGGAGAGAGAATAGCATACTTTCAAAGCATCAGCTGTTAGACCCAAAATCAGATCGACAGACTTCTCAGCACAAACAGTGGAGCCTCGAAGAAAATGGAATGCTATTTTCAAATTACTGAGAGAAAATAAGAAACACCTAGAATTCTGAGCCCTGTGAAAAAATACCCTACAAGGTAAAGATGAAATACAAATATTTCAGGCTGGACAGTTACACTAGCCACCCTTGAAAATGCTCAAAAGACACACAATGGCTTGTGGCCACCATGTTGGACAACATAGATACTGAAAATTGCCATCATTTCAGAAAGGACAGCACTGGTACAGGTATTAAGAAAATCACAAGGATATTTTGAACAATATCCTGCACCAACACCCCCACCCCCCCATGGAAACTTCAGATGAAATTCACAAATTCCTAGAAAAATGCAAATAAGCAAAACTGACCCAAGAAAAAATGTTAAACTATGTTTAAAACTTTTTTGTCTTGTGCTGTCTTTGCCTTTGGTATCGGGGGGATACTATTCTCATAAAATGAGTTGGGGAATATTTCCTCTGTTTTCTGGAAGAATTTGTAAAGGACTAGTATTAATATTAATTTTTTAATATTTGGCAGAATTCACCAGGGAAGCTATCTAGGCTTTTCATATTGGAAAATTTTAAATGACTAATTTTATTTCTTATTATATGTCTATTTAAATTTTCTATTCTTCTTAAGTCATTTTCAGTAATTTGTATCTTTCTAGAAATTTGTCCATTTCATCTAAGTTGTCTAGGGGGATAAAGTTGTTCATTGTATTCCCTTATAACCCTTTTCATTTCTGTAAATTGGTGTAGTTGCCCTTTCTTTCATTCCTGTTCTGCGGTCACCCTGCAGAGGTGGAATGCACCGCTTCCCAATTAGCAGGATGTTTATGCTCACTGCACTCCACGCACTAAGAGAATTTGAGAGAAGATTTATTACTCGTCCAAGGGCCCCAGGGGTCGAGTAGGGTGGGCACAAGCTGGTGTGCCCTGGTTTGAGCCAGGCAGAAGGAGTGGGTCAGGCCTTTATAACGGCTGGGGGACTGGAGCGCAATTTCCATGTGCACGTTGAGGATTTGCAAAATGTGAATTTCCCTCTAGGGCCCAAAGTGGGGGCACAGTGGACTTTTCTTACTAACCCGTCTCCCCAGGTCAAAGCGGAAGGGGCAAGTGAGGCTTAAACATCTGAAATTGGGGCCAGACTCTCTTACACGTCCTGAATTTGGATTAAAAAAAATTCTTTATTTTTATCTTTTCTTCTTAATTGATCTTTTCCCCCCAGGTTTATTGATTCTTTCTCCTGCCAGGTCAAATCTGCTGCTGAACCCTCTAGTGAATTTTTCGTTGTTATTCTACCTTTCCCCTTGAGTTTCTGTTTGGTTCTTTTATCATTTCTATCTTATCTGTTTGATGAGTCATTATCCATGTTTTACTTTAAAGATGGTTTCTTTTAGCTCTTTGACCATATTTATAATAGCTGCTTTGAAGTCTTTGTTGTATAAGTCCAAAATCTAGGTTCCCTCAGAGACAATTTTATTGAAACTGTCCACCCCCAAATTTAAAAATGTATGGGTCACACTTTTACATTTTTGCATATGTTACAATTTTTTGTTGAAACCTGGACAATTTTGGCAATATGTTCTGCATTCTCATTCATTTTTCTCCAGAGTTAGAGGTGGTTTCCCTTTTCGTTTGTTCAGTGCCTTGCCTGGAACTAATTTTATGGAGCCTGTTTTTTTCCTGCAGGGTGCGCTGCTGATGTCTTTGCTCAGTTCTTCTTGTTTTATTTCATTCATTCATTTGTCCTCACCTGAGGATATTTTTTGAACATTGATTTTAGAGAGAGAGGGAGGGAGACAGAAACATCTATGTGAGAGAGAAGCGTCGATCACTTGCCTCCCGTATGTGCCTCGACTCCGACCCCGCAGCCTAGGTATGTGCCCTGCAGCCTTTCGGTGCGTGGGATGATGCTCCAACCAGCTGAGCCGCCGGCCAGGGCTCTGGTTTTCATTTTAAGCTTGACTTTCTAGTAGTTGCCCTTGGATCAGTATATCCTCGTAATCAGCCTGTGATTGGTCAGAGGTTGTGTTTAAACTCCTTGAAAAGTGGGGCCTCCACCCTCTGCCAGTAGTTCTTGTGAGACTTGGGGAGCGCGTTCCAGGCTCAGGGGATTCACGGGCCTGCCCTGGCTTCCCGTGTGTGCAAGGCTCACACTCATGCAGGGATGAGGAGCTCCCTAGGGCCCTCTCATTTCTCTCGGGCATGTTTGCAGGAAACAGTAGACTCGTACCAAGGCCCACGGGGTTGTGTTGTTCCCCGAGTCTCCGTGTTAATTCCCGGTAGGTCTGCTCGCCCCAGCTGGTATGGCACATTCAGGCTAGCTGTGATACTGGCCTTCCCTGATTTTCTTGCCCTTAGAATCACTATTGCTTTTGAAAATGCCCCTGGGCATGGAATTCTCCTTCTGACCCAGGTGAGTTTAACTCGGTCCGGCAGTGGAGCTGCCAGTCTTCGCAGTTGGCCCCGCCCCATTAGGACTTGCACGGCACGGAACTGGGAGCGGATGTGGGTTGGTGGGAGCCCCCGCCTAAACCACCACACATAGCCACTGCTCTTACTGAGTTTCAGTAGATTTTCTTGAATAAACACTTCTTGGTTTGTTGGATGTCTTTGGAAAATATCCAGATTCTTAAATGGTTGGTTTTGATAATTTTGTCCACTTTTGTTGTTGGGGATAATATCTGTCACATTCCTCATTCAGCCAGCTGGGCATCTCCCTGGCCTTTTCTCCCTCTGTCTCTGTCTCAGTTTTAAACATTTAAGTTTATTCACACTGAATTTTCTTATTTTCTTTCAGAATGTTACGAAGCGGGGATCTATTGGCTCTTTTAAAAAATGGTATTAAGTGGTGTTTTAACATTCCATGTTGACCGTTACATGTATTTGCCATTGATTCATAATGCAAATTGTTTATTTCCTTAATTTCAGTGAGATTGATTTTAATTTCATCCTTTAAAAAAATCCGTCAACTGTGTCCTTTTTCACTTGTTTTTACCATCTCTTGCTTTCCATGGGCCCCTTCTTAGCTTCTGAGTAGGCTCAGCCTTTTCACTCTTCAGACTTTTCTTTTGAATTCATCCCCTTGAGTTTCCTTCACCACCCAGGTTCATAAATTTCATCTGCTCTTGCTACTCATCAGGGCCAAAACTGGGACAAGGCAGGAGAGATGCCTGCGGCAGGGACACGTCGCGAGGCGCTCACCCTCGGAGTCCTGCAGCGCGTGGGGCCGGCGCTCGTGTGACTCTGTTTTATGAAATTCGCGTCCTCCGTGCCTTGCTTGCCTCACCCTAGTCCTGGCCCTGCAGCTCATGTGTCTCATTAGTTGTATTTACTGGGACCCGGTGGTTTTTGTCCCAAAATGGCTTCACTCATTTAAATTGTGTGTTCTCCTGCTCTGCGTTGTGCAGGTTTGGGGAATATAAAGGGTCTCAAGACGCCCCTTCTTTCCCCCAGATGCTTTCTTCAGGTTTTCTCTCTTTCCAGTCGGTGCTTCCCCTCTCCTCCTCATCCTGTTAGTGCGTTACTGCCTGTCGGTCCTGACCCAGCCCAACTCTTCAGAATGAAAACCTACGGCTATGTCCACGGTAAAACCTCCTCCGTGGTACCAGTGGGCAGTTGGGCAGCGTACCAGTGACCCCCATTCTGGATGCTGGTGAGGATTAGAGATTACCTTGTGCTTCCGGCGTGTCGGTAGGAGTGCCAGGGTTTCTCCAGGGTTAAGGGGCATTCACAGCTATGTCACTGAGAAGGGAAGGTTGCTTATTTGCTCATCTGCTTAGCATCATTCATATTTGGAATCTTTCCAGCTTCTCCCCGTACTTTGACACCCAAAGGCAAGCTCTGACTCCCTGACCAGCTGTCCGGCTTATCCTTGCCAGCTTTGTTTCCTGGGTCTTATGTTTTTTCCTCCCATTCTTTGCTGACTTTTTTTTAGTGTGGTTTCCCAGAATGACCCTGCTTTGCTTGGTGTTCTCACTGCTCGTGTATGAAAACAAACTCATTATTTAAGGAGCGATAATCGAGTACCTCCTATCTCCCAGGTACTGTGGGAGACAATGGGGTTTTAGTGATGAATGCAACCACACATGCCTTGTCTTTCTGAGCGAGAGAGACAAGTTAGCTGTGGATCATACCAACTGGGGTATTTGCCGTGAAGGAAAGTCACAGATGCAGCCAGCCCAGGGACAGTTACGTTGAGATTGCTGTGCCTCATCTCACTGAGGTGGCAGTCAACTCCCCTCAATTTTGAACTCTTGCCTACCTCAGGACTTGATATGAAGAACTCCCATTCAGTTCTGGCTCGTTTTGCATTCTTTCTCCTGCCTGCAGCTTGCCCCCAGACCTTTGCCCTACCCAAGGTTGACGTTATTTTTATCTTATTTAGTAGTGGGTGCAAACCCTGATCATGAACCTGTCTTTGGAAGTTATTTTCTTCCCTTTTAAAAAAAAATCTGGCTGTGTTGGTTATTTCCCTATATCTTTATTAGCTTCTTTGTTGTATTTTCTACTTCCTCTTTGCATTTCCTAAAAGTTGCCCTAACCCAGATTTTGTCCTAGGCCTTCTTCTGTATTAGTTTATTCTTTCTTGGCAATCTCACCCATTTTAGAAAACTTTGGGGTACCGTTTTTATGTAAATGGCTGGCTCACTTATCTCTCTCAGCTGTGCCCTGGTTTCCAGTTGTTTGGTGCACAGGTACAGGTGGCGGTGTGTATTGCCATGCGTAGAGGTATGTATAAGGCATGCATTTTCACGTGGGGGTATACAGGACCCCAAGTGGAATTCATCATCTTCACTAACTTCCTGATGTTCTCACTCCCCAGTCTTGTTTGGAATCTTACGCAATTGCCGCTTCCTCGCTCTCCTCCAGATCTGCCTGCTTGCCAAGTGGTGCCCCCCGCCCTGTGTAACACCATGTGAAGGGTCTCTTCGTTTCTGTCTCTGCCTGTACCACTAGTCCAGGCCTTCCTTTCCCCCAGTCTGTTCTAGTTCTTTCCTAAGGTGCAGCTGCTGCTAGTTTTTTTCAAGTGCAGATGACTCTGAATCCTGAACAGGTTAATTTTTCCTGAAACACGACTCTGATCTGTTCTTCTCTTCTGCTCACCCAGGCTTCAGAAATTCCCCGCTGTCGTTGAAAAACTGGGCTGGTTCTCCAGACCTTCCATATTGTTTCACTTTTCTGGCCACTGCTTCCCTTCCTATAGGCGGGACTCCATCCAAATGGAATGAATGTTGCAAGAACCTGCCTGTGCGGTGTGTCTTTTTTTGTTTCCTTTTGCCAGCAGTATGCTTTTCTCACATTCTCAGTTCTTCCTTAAAATTTTTTTCTGAAGCTTTCTTGGATTTCCTGAGCTAGAGATACCCTTTCTCTTCCATCATATGTACATTTACCCATACTTAAAAAAAACATTGCTGTCACTTCCCAACTTGTATCAATTGTTAGTTCAATATGATTTTTATAAATTAACTCTTGTATCCCTCACTGTGCCTAGTGCAGCAGCTTGCAGAAGTATGTGTTGAATGGATGCGTGGGTGAATGCATTTCGGAAGTGGACCGTCAGCCGGTCTGGACTCCAGGGTGTGCCCTTCCCGCTGCCTTTTTGTTTATCCCATGGCGCAGTACGGCACAGGAATGTTTAAAACACGAAATACCTGAGTGTTTAGTCAGGGGCACTGCCCTCTTTTCCCTTTGATTGTCAAATAAAATAATGACGACAGCCAACACAGCAGGAGCTGTCTGGTGTGAATGAATCAAAACTATATCTTTTTTTTGTCAGGTCGACAAAAAGTATATTTTTTGGCGTGTTGCAGAATTTTACAGTTTATGTGTGCCATGAGATGAGAAAGATTGAAAATCACTGATCTAAGACCATCTGATCTCGTCCTTCTTGTGCTTTTTGGCTTTCTGAATCTCCTCATGTGTCACTAAATGACCTGTTACCTTTTGTCTCTGTTGCTTCTCTGCTCCTGGCTTATATTAATTTCATTTTAAAGAAAAATCACATCATTTTGGTGAAGGATGTTTGTGGGAAATTTAGAGGGAATGGAAGCTAGTGTTCAGAATGACATCTTGATCCATTTTATGGGAAATCATAAAGGCTGCTTACCAGGGTTTTGGAAATTTGCAAGTGTAGGCTTAGATCCTGGGCTGGTGGCCAGCACCGAGTAGAAAGTCGAAGCTGTGATGACATGTTCAGTATCCAGGTGGCAGGTCAGGGGGCCAGCTGCAGGGCCCCCTATTCCAGTCCGCTGGTCCTGGCAGCTGCCTTGTCTTCCTTAGAAGCAGCTGCCTGGGCTTCTGGTCAGAGGACTGGTTTGAAGTGATGGCAGGTAGGAGTAGGGAAATAGATGCTTAATTACCGTATTTCTGTTTTTTGGAAGTTAGCAAACCATCCTGGGTTCCCTGAATGGTTTTGCACTGTGGTTATGGCAATGAATTAGGTTTTGTTGATGAATTCTAAGGAATCGATTACTTGTTTTGGTAGAGGAATGTCATTTTGTTCAAGGTTAAACTTAGGCAGTGCCATGTCTCTTGAGTCCTAGTTTAGTACCTATTTCATTATAGTGTTTAGATTCTAGGTCTTTATACCATTTTTTAAAACCACATTCCCTCCTGCTCTTATGCATTTCACAAGCTGAATAGAATGGCAGGACTCCTTAATTTCCACCTCATTGCCCGTTTGTGGAAGTTTTTAGTTGAATTGGCCCAAACAAACAAGCTAGTGATACCTGCGAAAACGAAACTCAGGCCAGGTGGTGTGTTTGACTGACTGCCTGGGAGGAGGTGACACCAGGAGCCACGGAGGGCACCGTGTCGCCTTTGCCATCCACGTACTCACTGTCTGAGAGCACAGAGGAGGCTGCAGGTTAATCGCTGTTCAGTCACCCACTTGTCTTTGGTTTCAGCTTGTGACACCCCAGCAGCTCGAGGCTGGAAGGACTCTGAGCCTGGCCGGTGGAGGCCCCCCTGCATCTGGAGAGAAGAGGCCGCCGTGGATCCAGCAATGAGCCATCCCGACTGCAGGCTGAACCTGGGGAGCCTCAGAGGTAGCAAAAGGAATGGGGAGTCTCCGCTAGCAGCTGGAGACCTGGCATGGAGTGGAGATGCGGGCGGGTCTTAGGGCTGAGGGGGGCTGTGATTCTTTTAGTGACTTGTCAAATATTCTCCTGTGTCATTTATTCTAGAATTAAGTGTTGTTTCTTGTTGTCTTTAATTTGTTTACTGAGCACAGCTATTTAATTTCCTCTTGGAAAATGGCAGTCTTTTAGCAACTCCTGCTTTTAAGAGGTGTGTGTGTGTAAGCAGAAAGCACACTGCAGCCACGACGCGGGTTACGCTCCACGGATGCCGTGGTGATGGTTTAACGCCTGTCTCCGTATGCGTTCTGCCCGCGTTTTCTCGCTCATTCCTGCCTTTTTGTGGCTACTCGAAATCTTTATCAGGGAGTTTCGTTTTCTTTTTGGTTTTTGTAAATTAAAAAAAAGGGTGAAATATCTCTAGTTTTAAAAATACAGAGATGTTTGATTGGGAAAAGAGTTGATTGCTGCCTCATGTTTCTAGGTGTGTCCTCTGTGGTTGGCCCACGTGGTGTTGGTGCTTCGCCAGGTGACAAAAAGTCAAAGAACAAGTCCACACGAGGGAAGAAAAAGAGCATATTTGAAAATTACATGTCCAAGGAGGATGTTTCAGAAGGCTTGAAGAGAGGAACACTTATCCAGGTGCTTAAACCATACTAGAAGGCCATTCCTTGGATGTGTGGAATCAGAAGTAATCTATTTTTTTCAGTAAAGTGTTTATTTTTCTGTGCTATGTGTTTTGAAAGACATGGTGGTGTAACAGGCACAGGGCTTCCCACTTCTAGGACCTGCAGTGCCCTTAGAGGTAATAAGCCCCGCAGGGCGGAGAAAGCACTGTGCGCTGGGAGTTGAGAGGCAGGAGCTATTGCGTCCAGTTAGGGCTGCCCAGGAATGTGGTGTTGGAAGGGACGTAGTTGCTGCAGGCCATGGACCGGTGCAGTTTCTATAGGATAAGAGAAAGTGCTTTATAAATGGAAGGACCAGCTGAGCTACTCAGACAAAAGTGGGAAATGGGGTTTGGCCAGAAGGCGTGGGTTGTTCAGTTTGCCTTGAGCCCATGAACGCTGCACCACGGAGCATAAGGTTGAAAGGGAGGCAGCGAGCAGCAGCAGACGGTATTTGTCGAGTGCTTTATAGTTTGCAGAATACCTTTACAAGCTCAGCAAATGTTTGCCGAGCATCTGCCGTTAGCCAGGCCCAGTTTATAAGAGCAGGCGCATGGTGCTCTCGGGATGAAGGTGGAAGAGGCCGCTATGCGCTGTGTGCTGTGCGCTGGCAGCCCAGGGGGAGGCCGGCAGCCACGTGAACAGGTGGTTGCCGGGTAGACGGTTAGTGCCGAGAGAAAAGTGTGGCTGGGAGCGTGGGAGGGTGGTTGGGGGATCGGGAAACGGTGGGAGGTGACGTCTGCTGTGGATGTCGAAGGACAGCCGGCTCGGTCTCTTCGATGAGTGACGAGTGTGGGAAGAAGGCGTGGAGAGTAGTGGCACCATGAGAACACAAGCTGGTTGGGCAGCTGCACCCTCCTTAGGCCTGAAGCGTGAGGCAGGTGGTGGGCGGTGAGGTGGGGAGGGGGCAGAGCCACGTTCTTTGAGTTCAGTTCGCTTCATAATTCCTGGATTATGAAATATTGCCACGTGTTACCTGGCTCACAGGTAATGTTGACCGTGTTCCACTTTTTTCTCATTTCGAGAGCTCAGCTTCTATGTTTGTGTTTTTGGCTGAAGATCCAGCCAATTAATAGATAGTATCATCTTCTCTTCCTTTTTTACTACTTTTTTTGTATTTCCCTGTGGTCAGGTGCGTGTGTGATTAATATAAACTCTTGAGTGGAAAATTGTTCTTTAACGAAATGAGTTGATCTTCTGACTTTAGAAGCCCTATTGGATGTTTTTTTTTTAAAAAAAAGCTCCCCTTGGATTTCTTTGACAAGGCCTCTCTCGGGGGAGCGGGACATTTGTCCACTCGTCGGTCCATCCGCACGCTGTTCTTCCTGCAGCCCGCACGCTGAGCTCCAGTTTATCTGCAGTTTCCTGGCCCTCGCCTCGTGCCATGTGCGCAGACCCGTTGTGCCCTCCCGTTCTGTCTCCCTCGTTCCTTCCTGGTACGCTCTGCTCCATTGCCCCCGACCTTCAGACTCTTCCCGGGGAGACTCTGCTCCTCCACTCCTCTGCGACTCTGTGCAGGCTGTGCCTGGTGCGTGGGGTGCCTTCTCCCACTGTCTTGATGTCATCGTGCTCAACCTTTAAGTCCCTAGCGAAGTGTCACCCCCTTTGAGAAGTCTCATTTTAATTCTCTGCAGAATTGGCCATTGCCACTTTTCTTGAAGCTGACTTCTTGGTTTTTATTTTATTTTATTTTATTTTATTTTTCTTTTAAAATATTTTACTTATTTTTAGGGAGGGGATTGGAGGGAGAAATAGAGGGAGAGAAACATCAGTGTGCAAGAGAAACGTTGATCAGTTGCCTCTCACATGCCCCCCCCGCCCCCGGGAACCTGGCCTGCAACTTGGACATGTGCCCTGAATGGGAATCAAACTGGTGACCTTCAGCTTTGCAGGGTGACGTCCAAACCACTGAGCAACACCAGTCAGGGCTGCCGTGTATGTTAAACCTGTATTCGTGTCCTGACATTTATGTTTCCTCAAGTAGACTGTTTACTTCCTTTTGGGCAGGGTCATGTCTTATTCCCACGTACCTGGCATTTGACTGGTGCTT
The DNA here is from genome assembly GCA_028533065.1 of Trachops cirrhosus. Taxonomy (NCBI): domain Eukaryota; kingdom Metazoa; phylum Chordata; class Mammalia; order Chiroptera; family Phyllostomidae; genus Trachops; species Trachops cirrhosus. The sequence goes on along the minus strand of CM052541.1, from coordinate 4,105,631 downwards.
AATAAGTTTGTTGAATAGTTGTTTACTGACTGAGTAAAGGATCAAGGGACTTACTGTCTTTGAAGAAAAATGGGAATTTCAGTTGTTATAACTTGAAAGAAAAATTGCTTATAATTTTGATTATAGAATTTACACAGATAATCTGAGGGAACTGTTCTGCAGTTGTATTAGTTTTTGCTCCCTCCTATTAATTTTTGCTTTTGAAGCAACTCTTTGGTGATAGATAGTAAAATAAAACAACAAAAAACTGATCGATATAACAACTCTCATTTCCTGGAGTTTTAAGTGGTTCCTCCTGGCCTGTGACATCATGAGACTCCAGCCAGAGCCTCTCCCCCCACCCGCCCCCCCACGGATGGGAACAGTTGTTCTTTGCAGATGGGGAAAGGAACGGGTTCCAGATATGAGGTCACCGTGTGAAATATACAACATTGTAAATAAGATTTTCATAGGCAAAGGAACAGAGTCCATCTGCTTTCTGATGCAAGCGTGGTGTGCTCAGGCCTTGAAGGGTAAGCTAAAGAGCTAGGCAATAAAAGATTTTTGAATGTTGGAACATACAAGCATTTAACTTTTTATTCACATGTAAGTATACCATTACATCCTTTTTCTTCTCCCCATCCAGAGAAGCAACTTGTAATGAGAGATTTCAGATATTTTAATATAGGAGTAGAATAATTTTTTGTTTCCTTTCAATACTTTGACCAATACTTTGACATTTCATTGGTATTGGCCTATGTGGAGAAGAGGAGTCCACAGTGACCGAGAAACCTCTTTCCCGTGTTTGAGCTGACCAGCAACGACCCATGACCGTGTAGTTTTGAAGATATTTTGGTAAACAAGTTCTCACATCAGAGAACATAGGTCCTTTCTCGTTACGTAGGTAGACGGCTGGAAGGTTGATATGGGGACGTTGGGAGAAATTGAGAGCATGGGGTGGACAGTCTCAGAAGGGGCTCAGGTTTGGGGGGATGGCCAAAGTGACATGGGTAGGAAGATGGTAGGCTTGATTGGTCTCACGATCCCAGGCGTCGCTGTGTCTGTAGGTGGGTCAGGCTGAGCCTCCAGAGCTGCCCAAGACACGATGTCAGAGTTCCAGTAGAATACTGGTGTAAAGCTGTTATTGGACCTCAAAAGAAATCCTAGTTCAGGAGGGCAGGTGGGGAGCAACTTGTTTCTAGACTGTCACTGTTTGTTAAGGGTGAAGTCAGCTGGAGATCATTGGGTGTGGGTTAAAGAGAGGATAGAGGTGACATGGCAGTGGACCGCCCAGTCATTTAGAAGGAGGAGATGACATTCATAACATTAATACTAGGGGGTGGGGGGGGAACTTCAGCTCTGCAGACAGTAACTAATTAGCTCAGCACGTCTTTCTTGACTGCCTACTAAGTGCAAAGCATACACAGACAGGCGTTTCACTGGGGAGATAAGCAAAAATGACTAAAGAAATAGAGGAAATTAAGCCCTGGCTGGTGTAGCTTAGTGGATTAAGCTCAGGCCTGTGAACCAAGAGATCACAGTTTGATTCCCAGTCAGGGCACATGCCTGGGTTGCAGGCCAGTTCCCAGCAGGGAATGCACAGGAAGCAACCATACATTGATATTTCTCTCCCTCTCTCCTTCCCTTCCCCTCTGAAGATAAAGAAATAAAAAAAAAGAAAAAAAAAGAAATAGAGGAAATTACAGCCTGTGGCCAGTTCCGTAATCACCTCTGAGGAGGGGATCTCTGAGTCGAGATCTGAAGGGTGAGAATGAGCCAGCCATGTGAAGAATTAAGAAAAGAGCATTATAGGCAGAGAGATGAGCTAGTGGAAGCAACAGCAAGCAGAAAAAGGCTTGGTGTTTTTGAAGGCTAGGGAGGAAGCCTGTTGGACAAAGGGAATGACCATGTGGGAGTAAGTTGGAGAGTTAGGCAGCTACCAGATCACGTCAGGTCTCTGGGCTGTGTTGGAGAGTTGGATTTGACTTAAAGAGTGGTGGGGAGTCACCGAAATGTGTTAAGCAAAGGAAGGACATGATCTATTTTATGCTTTAAAAACGTCTCACTGGCAATCTGAAGACAAATAGAGTAGAGTGGAAGCTGGGAGACCATGTAGAAGGACATCAGAATCCACCAGGCAAGAACATGTGGAGATGTGAACAACGCGGGTGGCGGGGAAGGTGGAGAGAAGTGGATGGAAGTGGGGCTAGAACTGGCATGACATACGGATGGCTTAACTGTGGAAGGTGAGGCAAAGGGAGGAATACAGGATGGCCCCCGAGTATTTGCAGTGAGCAGCTGGCTGGGTGATGTTGCCATTCACCAAGATCAGGAAGGAAGGTGTTGGACGAAGGGAATGACCAGGGTTGGAATGTGGCGCGGGTTTCCTGGGGGGAGGGGCAGGTGGCACAAGTGAGACAGAGGCCCCGGGGTGACTGTGGCAGACAGAGGCGGTCTGCCGTGGTCAGGAGCAAGGTCTCTGGAAGCAGACTGCTTGGGCTTGAACGTGGTGTGAGAGTGGGCACCTCTCCGTGCCCCACTCTTCTCATTTGTAAACAAGGGAATAGCAGCACCTGCCTCGTGGGGTTGCCTGGGTTTGGGTGTTAGATTAGTAGAATAGATGTAAAGCCCTTAAGACTGTGTGACGTGTGGTATGCTGGTGTAAGTGTTATTTGCGATTGCTTTTATTGCTATAAGAGAAGCATCTGTTACTCAGCTCAGGTGGTGGCTGCCATGTGGGGTTAGCTGGTGTTTCAGGAAAATCTGGAAATACATATTTCTGTGTGAAATTCTTCAGTTTTGAGTATTCTCAAACATTCCTTAAGCCAAGTAAAACATGTTTGTGATTGCCAAGTTAGGCTAGTTAGCCCAGTTGTGGGGTATTTTTCTACAGTGACATTCAGCTTCTTGGGTTTAGGCATGGAAAAGGAAGATGGCTGGGGTCAACTAAGAGTGGGGTTTTACTAGTTAGATGTAAGAGGACGAGTAGCCTCAAGGTTCTAGGTTTGCAGTGACAGGAGGTAGCGACAGGCCGTGGCGGCTAGGTAGCTAAGGAAGGGACTAAACATAGTGGGACAGTGATGATGAAGGGTGGAGTGTGGTGAGGCCCGTGGGTCGGAGGTCGTAGTGAAGACAAAGAATCGTTGAAGGGGTGTTTCTGCCCTGAGTGAGCTGAAGGCCGGAAGATTTTAATCAGAAGGTGTTATGCTTGTTCTGTGTGTGTCGGTGTGGGCGTTTGGAGGTGGTGTAATTAGCCCTGATGACAAGGCACAGGCTGTGAGCGCAGGAGAGAGTGGCTGGGGCGGCTGGCTGGGGTTGCCTGCCCATCGTATGGATGTGAAGTCCCGTTGAGTGTTTGTAGGATTGCGGGGTGGAGAGGACAGTGAGCTACAAGTGAAAGTGTTAGTGAATCAGGGCTGTGACCCGGTTTGAAGATGATGGTGCTAGGAGGTATAGAAGGAGCTAAGGACATGAACTTCAAACAGTCTGGGGGGGGCGGTTCGAAAGAGAATGGAGGGAAAAAGTGTTAAAGCCGCAGTGGGGAAGCAAGGGGGAAACATTCTTCCTCTGGTCCCCGAGGTAGTGGAACAGGAGAGAGGAGGTTTCCTGAGAGCCCTGCAAGGAAAGGGAGCACAGCAGGGCACAGCCAGGTTTTAATGAAGTCGAGGAGCTGCAGGCGCGTTCAGAGACAAGAGGGAGCCTGTTGGAGCCGTACAGGTCCAGTTGCAGGCCTAGGGAAGGGTCGAGGAGGAAGGGGTTGGGGCAGATTAGGCGACAGTCATACGAATATGACAGTGGAAGTGCTGGACTTTTTAGGTAAGACAGAACGTCTGCTGGAAGTCTCTTAGTTAAAAGATCATTTCCTGCCGTGCTTTACTGATAGCTCCTTCTATCAGGCTGTGGAGGTGACTCTGGTCTGCGGAGGACCCTGGTCGAGTCTCTCCCTCCTCCGAGTGGTCTGTGCTCTCAAGGGCGTGCCGAGGGCCCGTCCTTAGGGAGACGCTGCAGTCAGAGTGCAGACCTTCTCCTAGAGCAAGCCTTCCGTCCTGCCGTATGCTTTTATACATTGGGTAGTTGGGAGTGGAAAATCAAGAATAGAATCTTTAAGGTCCTGTTAATATCTGTTCTTTTAAGTAGAGCCTTGTTACAGCCCTAAGCAAGCTGTCCCTTTCCCCGGAGCCCAGCCTCGGCCTCTGTCAGTGCTCTGTAATGAAAGGCACTTGGAAAGCAGAAGGCGTTGTCCTCTCTAGACTTCGTGTACTACCTGTTCATGGAGCCAGAAGGGATGATAGAAGAACAGCGATTGAAAATCATAGAAACTTAGGAGAAAATGCCTGGGGTCAGAAAATAAAGCACAAAAATTAACATCAATGAATCCACTTCTGTTTATTTGGAGTGTCTCCCCCTCCTTAGACTGTGAGCTCTCGCAGAGCAGAGGCTGTGTTCCTCTCCACTGTGTCCCCAGGACTTAGCACGCTGCCTGTTACCCTAGTTGTCAGGGACATTGGTGGAGTGAGTAGGTGAAGATTTAGGATAAGCTTTTTTTCCTTCCTCCCCCCAACAGGAAGCAGCTGTCTTTGAAGTGAAATTGCCGGTCTGGCCTCAGCAAGCTTTGCCAGCCTTTTCTTCTGGCCCCTCTGTCTCTTACCCTAAGCAGAGTTTCAGCCTGAGAGGGGAAGAGCATTTGTCCTCTCAGTCACTCTTGCTTGTATCACTCTGCCTGTATTTCCTTTCTGATTTATCTGCAAGGTTCTCTCCTCCATCAAGGACCAGGCCACACACTGTTTCTGGAGCCTGTCTTAGGGCCCCCGGCGAGAAGTCAGCTGTACCCTCCCAGCGTTCATGTTTCAACAGGGACAGAGCTTGGCTGTCCCTCCCTCTCCTGCGTGGTCTGTCTCAGGGGCTTGAACATCGTCAGAATTCAAGAAATAATTACTGAATTAAGGACTGAATGAGCACTTATAATAGTCTTACTGGGATGTTAATGGTAGTAGAAACTGTTGCATGGAAATTTGTAATTTAAACATGAAAGGAAGAATTATTTTCTGCTTTATTTTATGCCCTCACCTGTTTTGTTAATTATGTATCTTTGAATTTTTCAGCGTCTTAGGGGGGAGTGTTGCTTAAAACACTTTCTCAAGACACTCTTTGAGTCTGGCTCTTAGGAAAATAACTGCCTCCATCCATATGTTCCAGTGGCCTTCAGATGCATCTGGGACGCGGGGAGGGTTACAGCTTCCTGCGAGAGCCCAAAATACTGAACTGTTACTGAAGACGGCCCCCACCTGCACCGCCGTGCATAAACAGAAGCAGACCCTGATTTGGTGCTGGAACAACACGGAGGTGCAGGCAGACTGGGCGGCTGGGCTGCTGGAGCCGGGCTTCCCCGTCACATTAAGAGCTGGTTCCAGACCGTTTTGAGTTGTTGACTCCTTCAGCTCTGCTGAGGGGCCAGAGTAAAAAATATACATCCAATCCCTCCAGGCTAAGTTTCCAGGTTGGAAATCAACCTGTTTCACTTTGAAAATGGTCACAGAAACAGGCAGTTGTGGAAAGGCGTAGTGAATTAAAAAGGCCGTTATGTAGTTTGGTGTAATCCCCGATCGCCTCGTTCTTGAGGTAAAAGTCTCCGTCGGAAGCCTAGCACAGACGGGCACAGAAAGCCCCAGCAGCTGCCGCCGTCCCGCCGCACTCCGGCCCGCCGCTTCTCCCTCAGCCTGCCCGTGGCCAGAACCCGCGGGGGCTTTGTTTCTGCGGAACCTCTGTTACAGGTGCAGGTGGAAGTCACGCTTCGTGCACTTAATGGGTGGTTCTCATAATCCAGCTTGTTTCTGGATCGAGCTGTTTAATTAATTTGAAAACTTGTTATTGGAGAGTAACATAAGTACAGAAAAAAATCATACATGTGTAACTAGTTAAATTTTCACAGATTTTATTTTTATTTTAAAGGGTGTGTTGAGAATTAATCCAAAGAAGTTTCATGAAGCCTTCATTCCTTCCCCGGTAAGTTCAATAATTTTATAATAAACTTAATGTCACATTTAATTTTTTAGATGTGTTCTGAAACTGAAATAATATATTCCAACTAAAAAGCAGAGTAGTAAAACAAAATTGAGAATGGACATGGGTTTGTTTCAAACTTAAATAAACAGAAGTTGCCTGTGGCTGACGGCCCTTTCTGCCGGTCCGAAAGTCGCACTGCCCGTGAAAGGGGCGGCGTTCGTTGCTGGGCTGCGGGGCAGCGGAGCCCACGCACTCACCCACCAGTGTGTGTCGTTGGACGCCCTTAGTTCATAGCTCAAAAGGATTTATGGGTTTTCCACTGATTTACGTTAATCTTTCCTAAACAAGTATGCTATCTACTTTCGATCTACTGCATGAGCTAATCTGCACATTTGTCCAAAAATGACGTGTAATGCTTTTTTTTTGGTCAGAGTTTCTCACATCACTTTTATGCAGGTGATAGGACTTGGTACAAGGCTCCTCACCACGGGGCCTTCGTATGCTTCCTTGTGTTCACGACTCACGTTAACAGGCTCCCTCCCACGGGGGGAGGTTCGCTCTGACACACAGTCAGCAGCGGGTCTCTGCATAAGGCTCGATTGTGCGAAGCCGGGAGAGCAGCGTTCTTCAATCCTGACCTGACTTTTCCAGGACACCATAAATAGGATGGCAGTAGAATTACAGATTTTTCAGGGCGGAAAAGACCATAGAAATAAACTTTTGCTTATAAATGAGGAAATGGAATACATGTATTTCAGTTAACATATCTCATTATGTTACACGACTGGGTTAGTGAGAATAGAGGTTTAGTCGTGTACTTCATAGATATTATTGTTGTTGTTACAGTAACCTTAAAACCTATTCTCGAGCTGAGTTTGTTATATCTTTTCCCCGTCCTCCAGAATCCAAGGATTCACATATTTCAAGGTCAGGTCTTGCCCACTGCATTAGATAAAAAGTGCTACTGACACCAGTGGGAGGACGTGGAGTACAGGGAGCCCTTGTGCACTGTTGGTGGGATTGTAAATCAGTTCAGCCAGCAGAGAGACCAGTATGGAGGTTCCTCAAAAATTAAAAACAGAACTGCCATGTGACCCAGCAATTCCACTTCTGGGTATGTCTCTGAAGCATTCTGACACACTAATTTGAGAAGATACATGCACGTCTATGTGCATTGCAGCATTATTCACGATAGTCAACAGATGGGAGCCGCCCACGTGTCTATCAGTGGATGAGTAGATGAAGGAGATGCAATACCTTTATATTACTCGGTCATAAGAAAGAGTGAGATCTTGCTATTGCAAAAACATGAATGGACCTAGAGGGTATTGTGCTAGGTGAAACAAATCACATGGAGAAAGACAAAGCCATATGATTTCACTTACATGTGGAATCTAAAAAGCGAAGAAAACAAACCAAACAGAAACAGACTCACAGATACAGAGAACAAAGTGATGGCTGCCGGATGGGAGGGGGCTGGGGGCTGGGTGAAGAGGTGAGGGGAATAAGAAGTACAAATTGGTAGTTCCAGCATAGTCACGGGGGTGTGAAGTGCAGCAGAGGGAGTGTATCAGTAATAGTGCGGTAACTCTGTCTGGTGTCGGATGGGCACTGCACTTACGGGCTGATCACTTCGTAAGTTATAGAATGTCTGATCACTATGTTGTACACCGACACTAGCATAATATTGTATGTAGTTGGAAAAACATACGATGTAAACTAATAAACTAATACTCGTTTTGTATACAAAACATACAAAACTAACATAATATTGTACATAGTTGATTGTGCAAAGCTGATTGTCTCTGAGTCGTATTCCGTTCCTGTGTCAGAACATGGTATATATGCTCACCGCGGTATGTGGACTGTAGAACTGAGGGTCAGCTTTGAGGAGGTGACTTAGCTGCAGGAGCAGTTCCATCATACAGTGGAAGCATATTTTGCATAAGTGTTAGATTCCAGAGTTTGTGTGTAAGGAGAAAATCACATTCAGGAGTCATAACAGTTACCTGTGGAAGTCTCTTAGGCATATGCCATATTGGAGACAGGTAAACCATCTCTCAGTAAGGCCAGCATAACCAATGTTGTCTCCACAGGAGAAAGAGTGACTGTCTCCTTGTTGGAGTACCAGTTAAAGGAGCTTGGTTGTATTAGCAGCCTTGATATGTGAAAAACACGGTTTTTAAGCGAGGGAATCACAGGCGCTGTGGAGAGGAGCTCATTCGGAGAGGCACCTGGGGACTGAGCACGTCTCACACCACTCATCTCTCGCGCGCACTGAGACTGGCTCTCCCCGATTGGAATGGAAAGGGGAACTGCACGGAGCATTCTGAAATTTCCACTGCTCGCTGCCTCTCCCCTGTGTACCCAGTACTGAACTTCCCTAAGTTAGAGCCCTGTTAGGATGGCCCCTGACAAGTGTGGGGCATAGGACAAGACTGCGCAAGGAGGCATACATACCTTATATTGTATACTTAAAAGTTATAAATCAAACTAATAAGCTGTTAAGGAAAATATATTCATGACACATAAAATGTATTCCTTGCAAATACACCTTCCATGAACCTGGGTCCACATGTAGAATTCTGAGACTCTTTGGAGCTGCATGGAGAGGGCCCACCTCTGGCCTGCCCCTCTGCACTCCCCAGTCCTGGCTGCCTAGCCCCTGTTTGCAAGGGTCCTTGCATACACCTGTGTGGGCATCTTATCCCACACATCCGGTCTCTGTGCAGAGCCCACCTGTCGAATCCAGGGGTGCCACCTATGACCTGGTCTGCCGTCAGGGAGACAGACCTGGGGAAGGTGCCGGCATGTACCCCGGAAGTGGACCCGGGGCTGAGTACCGAAGGGGATGGATACATGTCCGTTTGGCCCTGAGAACTGTGGCTGAGGGGAGGGCAGAGCAGAGGTCCCCTACAGTGTGAGGCCTAGTTAGTTTAGGTTTTTAAACTTAAATTCATGTGAGTTAGATTTGCAAATGGTGTGTCACCATTGTTTAATCTGGCTTGTTAAAGGGAGCTAAGAAACAAAACATATTGATGCTTCAAAAGCTAAGCTTGTTCTATTTGAAATTGTATTCCTGGCATGCCCTATTTAGACTTTTTTAGACAGTTATGATATTAGGATCGGCTTATTTCCATACCTCTTTTATTCTCCTGTCTGGCCCTGATGGAGTAGTAATATTGTTACAGAGGGATAAAAAATGCTGATGATTTACCTTTAAGTAATTAAGAACAGACTGTAAAAGCTGTGTCAAGGCCCATTTGCAAGTGATTACAGATATTCCGGTTTTGGACACTGGAAGAATCTTGCATTCTGTTTTCGTGGGTTTTGGGGTCAGTTTCAGGTTTTAGAAGAGGGAGATAGTGGAGGCGATAAATTATGTGTAGATGGATCCCACCACTGGTTTGGGTTTCTGAGTCTCCGAGGCTCATGTCCATGTCCAGTATGAGCTTACATGAGCTGGAAAATGCTCACAGGTGCACTAGGAGGAGGGGTGTCAGAACCAGGGCCGGAGTGTGACAGTCCCCTGCTTGAGCAAGGAGGACAAAGACAAGAGTTGACTTTAAAGAAGATGTAACCTCTGCTCTGACAGTAAGAAACAGAAGTTTTCTTATTTGTAAAATGAGGGGGTGGATTAAACATAGTGTAAATATTGTCTAATGTTCCTATCAACCTCAAAATTCTAAGGTTTTTGGAGAGTCAAAAATAGACTAGATTTGATGAAATTAGAATACCGAAATTACTGACTCTGCAAGAATATGGTGAACTTATGCAGTGTGTCATTTGCAGTGTTGATTAAGTCACGAGACTGGGATCAGTGAATGGACCATCATGTATAGAAAAGATTTGTTTTTTGGGAACCTGACCTATATTCATTATAATTTCTACTCATAGAAAGTTGATTTTCATTTTCCCATGACAAACCCAAAATACATGTAATAAGTCACTTTTATGTGTAACTGCTATCTCCTGCAGTTCTGAAAAAAAGTAAGACATAGAATTAGAATCAAACTATGTGGCTTTAAGCAAACCAAGATGATCTGATATTATTAAGATGACTTTTTATTCTATTTGGGCATAAGATAGAAAGGAGAAATGGCCCCCGTGTAAAAACTTGGCTCTTTTCAAAAAACACGTCTCAGTTCTGAATTACGTTGCTGCAAGAAGTTTTGCAGGTTTTTGATGTACCTTGTCATGGGAGGCGCTCTCCGCATGTTTGTGGAACGGACTTCCGGTCCAAAAGTTGCTGTTCCACTGATGGAGGCTGCTCGGACCATCCTGACATCCTGGGCCGTCCTCGCCCCCCAGCCTCCTGTGTGTGTAGTTAGAGTGCCCCCAGCTCCCTGTTTACTTCCTCTGGGGTTGTTCATTACCCAGTTTTCTTTCTTTCTTTTTTCCTATTCTTTCTGATGAGTAAAGCAAGTCTTCTGGCATTCAAATAAAGGGCTGAAACCTGTGGCCTTAAAAAGTTAAGAGAGATGACTCAAACTGTTAACATCGAGGTATTCCCAAGTTTTGTATCATTAACATAAGAGGTTCTGCAATACATACAGGCTTCTGAATGAATGAAGTAAGAGCTGAGTAGTGATGTAAGAGTTACAGATTTGTGCGTCGCCTGAGGCTGCACTCAGCCCTGCTTCTGTCGGTTTCCTGGGATGGAAGCCTGGCAATGTCAGCGTCTTATCGGCTGAAGTCTCGGAGCTAAGGGGGTGTAGCTGTTTATCAGATGGCACCTCATTGCTTATGTTTTGACACACGATAGTGGGCAATGCGACCTACATGCAGGCAGCTGTTTGCACTCTCTGGGAGCCGGGGCATCCTGCTGCTTTCAGTTGCAGAGGGCACTGATCCAGGACGCTGCGCCACACTTCGTCGCTCGCCCTCTGTGTGCGGGTTGCCTCTCTCTCTTTCTCGGAGAGGCTTGTCCTGAGCTCAGCTGCAGTGACTCTGTCTCTGTGGCTAACAGGGTAGCTGTTCCTCAGGGCCTGGGGTGGGTCAGGTTTGGCAGAGCGTGTGGGCCGCAGCTTCCAGCCCACGGCTAGGTTGGAGACTGAACAGGAAGACTGTGCTGAAAGATCTCTAATGGTTTGTAACTGGAAAGTATAAAAATCGCTGAGTGTCTAAAATCCCATGGGGGTGGTGAGTTTGGAATGCTAATTTTAGCTTTGACTAAAATGTCATAGTAATGCCCTGCAGTCAATTGTTGAGTGTTAAATCCATTCTCTATCAAGTGTCTGTTAGAAAACTTTGAATTTCCAAACGGGTTCATTCCAAAAATTAACATTTTACTTCTCTCACCCTCTGAAAGGAAGCATATAGTATTAACTTTGGGAAGGATAAAAGGACGAGAGTACATGTTTGCATGCTTGCTGATGAAACACTTTGAAAAGGCTTAATTTTGTCACTTACTGTCGAAGGCATACTTTCCCTTAGCTGTGTTTTCCGTGTGAGTGTTTTTGTAAAGTAACCTGGCACTGACGTAAGTTTAGCAGTCCACACCGGGGGCTTCACCGGGGCTCCGCTGCTCCGAGTGGGCTGTTGGTAAGCCTGTGGCTGAACCTGCAGGTGTGGCGCCTCGTTGCGCTCAGTTTGGAGCTTACCCTGCGCCTAAGTCAGCGAGGGAGGTGGGTCATGCGAGAGCTTTATGGGTCTCATTTTACGTCCCTTTCCTTTTCTTCTTTGCCTTCTCCTTAGGTCTCCATGAAAACAACCCCAGTTTCCTCTCCGCCCCTTCCCTGGGCGGGGCTGCTGGGGGCGTATGATTTTGGTGGTCTCCTCCTGGAGATCCCAGATTCTAGAGCAGGCTGCTGCTCCTGCTCTTAGTGTTCCTGAGGGGTTATGTGCTGTTGTTCTTCTGTTTTCTTGCAAGCCTTCTATTTTTCTTTATTCTTACTCTTATTGAAAAAAATTCAGCTAGGGGAGAAAAGATATCAACATGCTTTATTTTATTTTATTTTTTAAAAAGAATGACCTAAGGATAACTTGCTCCCTTCTTATTTTAGTTACGAAAGCACGCCATCCCGGTTTTTGCTTCATGTGCTGTTGTTTGTTTTGGCCTGCCTGTGTCCCGTTGATGTGCTCTTCCGTGTCCCTCACCATTTCTGTTAGTTCCAAAGAGACTGAGCTCCCTCTAGGTCTGCTTGTGGCTGTGTGCAGTTCCTGTGAAATCAGTGGACAGACTGTGGAGTGTACAGTTTTCAAACCAAGGAGGTAATTTTTGGTTTCAAGCTTTCGTAAGCTGATTATTTTATTTCTTTCTCCAACTTAGGATGGCGATCGAGACATTTTTATTGATGGGGTTGTTGCTCGTAATAGAGCCTTGAACGGGGACCTGGTCGTTGTGAAGCTGCTTCCAGAGGAGCAGTGGAAGGTGAGTTAAATTTTCATTTTCCAATTGTAGAATTCTCAGGGCCTTTTGCATTCCATGGTGCATCAACAGGACATCAGAAACTAAGGCCCTGTGTTTGCCTCAGAAACAGGCCACATAATGCTTGGGACATAGAAGCACCTGGTGGGAGACATTGAATGATTCGAGTTGTTCGCCTTGCTCTCCCCAGTGGTCTGTCTTCCCTGTCACATGTGTAGCAAGTTGTATAACCCCCTGTGCTTCAGATGCCTCATCCGTAGTCGGGGATGATCATAGCACCTGCTTCATTGGCTTGTCCTGAGGATTAGATGAGAACACCTGTAAAAATCTGCAAATGGTGTCAGGTCAATCGTAGCAGCTCAGGAAACGTTAGTTCTTACTATTAACTCTCGGCCAGTATTACCTTGTACCAGAGCTTTGCCGAGACATAAGCTTAATTCGCCTCTCCGGACAGGGCTAGAGTAACTGAGTTAGACTTGTGTGCCAGCAATTTGTGGCTCAGGGAATTAGTCATGATCAAAATGACATAGTTCTTGCCCTCATAGAGCTTTTAGTCTGGTGGGGAGTGCAGGCAGGAAGAAACACATAATCACACTTACACAAATTTAAGGATGATTTTGATTAACGTTGTGAAGTTAAGTGCAGAGTGTTTTACGCAAGTTAATTATCCTAGTCCAGAACATCCTCCCACCCCCGCTGCTGCCAATTGTGGATATAGTCTCCTCCCCTTGATTCCTTGAAAGCACAGCTAAGGGTTGGCTCCAGGTCCTAGGAACATAGATTGATCTGTTCGCTTCCTTTTTTCTTGAGAGCATCACGGAGCACAGTGTTGACTAGGTCCAAGAAGATAAAGGGAGTGCATTAGGGCTCGGTCAAGCCAAAGGAAGTATTCTTAGAGGTCATTTGCAGTAAAGAGGCAGCATTATAATTAAGATGAAGGACAAGAAAGATGGCTTCCTTTGATTTGAGAAGTGATGTGGGTAGAATCAAAAGACTCCAGGATCGATGATTAGCATGTTGGGTGGGTCTGGAGCTGATTCAGTGTTGACTGGTGAAGAGGAAGAATGGAGCGCAGATAGTAGAGCATCTGCTGAGCTCTGCGCAGGTTGTTTAGAAGAACAAGGCCCAGTTGCCTGGCATCCTTACAATCTTTGGCTGAGGGAGGGGATGGCTGAAATAAACAAGCATGTACATAAATAAATAAATGGTTGCGTCATTGCCCTTGCCCTTCACTTATTTGTAGTAAAGACCAGCAGGCGCAGTCTTTCCTGGTGTTTTCAGAAGCGCTCTTGCGTTGGGCAGGACGCCTAAGAAGGTGGCCCTAGGCTGGAGGCGACGGTGTTTATCATTGTTGAGTTCTAGGAGGACAGACTTAGGACCTGGGCACTCTTACTTCTGCCTTGGTGCCTTTAGCCCTAGACACAATCTGTGCCCGCTTTAAGACTCAACAAAGCAAAGTTGTGGTTCTCCCCAAAAGGTCTAATTTTGTGGATTCCTGGGTCACTGGAGCTAGTTAAACAGATAAGAATTTGTAGATTTCTTATAGCATTTCCACAGTCAAAACATTCAGGCTACATGGACACAGCTTGTTGTTTTTCTGTTTTACGGTTAATATCTGTAAAATACTGGCATGGATACAGAGAAAGGCCTAGACTGTCAAGGAGGACCCTACCTTTTGGGCTGCTGGCAGGAGCGGAGCGGGGGCAGTGGCAGAGGGCCAGCCGTGGTGTGTGCACGGGCCTCTTCGGCGTTCAGAGTTGAAGTGTCAAGGATGGTCTAGGGTTCCTAACTTAAGCTGTTTCTGTAGCGCCCCTGAGGGTCTTCACAGTGGCTACCTGACAATTGCTTTTTATATTAAAGCCAGCCCTGTTAGGTATGTCTCTTACGACTCATTAGTTAGAGTGTTTCACAGCTTCCCATTCTGAAGAGGGGAGCTCTGTTGGCTGGAGCCCACCTGTGACAGTTGTCAGTGATAGGGTCAAACTGGAGAGAGTATTCAGACTGTCATCAAGAATCCCTGGGGTGTGGAATCTAAACATTTCAAAGCATACTGGCCAATTGTACTACAGGTTTGTAAGTACAAAAGCATATTGTTATCAAAGGAATCTGTAGTCAGTGGTGTGAACAAGTGCGAATTAATTGGATTATTCATGTTTGCTCCCTTACACTTGTTGTGCTCACCCTTCCTGGGTATGTAAACTGTAGGGCCTTTGGGTTTGCAAAAAAACACAACAGTTCTTTTAGCTATTGTAGTAAACAGTCAATTTATTTCACAGCATGTTTTTCTTTTGGCAAAATAGATAGCTATAAAAGTATCAAGCTGTGAGGCAATATAAAAAATAATTTGCTCATATATAACAACTTTAATTTCAGAATCATTCCACATTTTTAGTATTTATGTATTTCTGTTGCAGACATCTAATGAAGGATAGTTGACAGGCAAATGATGATAGTTCATTTTCACTGTCAATTGAGACATTAAGTGACTTCTTTGAAAACTTGAAGTTTTTGACAAAAGCAGGGAGTAGAATCTAGAATTCAGATATTTTGACTTTTAGCTTAATGTTTTGTGTGTGTGTGTGTGTGTGTGTGTGTGTGTGTATGTGTGTGTTGGGGGTGGGTATTTTTCTAGGCTGAAGGTCTGGGGCCATCCGCAGGCGACCAGAGCTGGGGCTATGTCGCCCGAGTGTTAGGAACCGCAGTCCTGACGTTTCTGCCTGCGGCAGTGCTGGGCGCCCAGGGGCTTCCCCGCCTTCACTCACCAGGCTCCATGCTAGATGCTGGAGGGACAGACTTGAATAGGTCACACGTTTTGCTTTTAAGGAGCATGGGGCTGGATGGGAAGGGGGTGGGAACAATTGTAGTACAGTGTGCGGGATAGAAAGAGAAATACGTGTTCTGGAAGCATGAAACTCTGAGTGAACTGGGGAAGGCTTCATAGAGGAGGTCAGATTTGAAATAAGGTTTGAAGGGTGGGAATGGAGAAGGAGAGATTTGTTTTAAGAGGAGGGCAATTTGGGCTAAGAACGATAGGGCAAGAGAGGATTATGAGCTTTTCCCTATTGAGGGAGGAACAGGCGGAGTGAAGCCTCTCTTCCTGCCGTGCCATTGGCTAAGCTCTACAGCCCGTCAACCAACTCCTCTAGGTGCTGGCCAGAGCTGGGGATTCCTGACTGTCCTCTAGGCCCCGCCCTCCACGGAGACCTGTGTCCTGGGCCCCCTTTTACAGACGCTCGTGGAATACTGCACTTGGCTTTGTGAAGTCGTCCATTCGCCATTCATTGGACCTTCACTCTGCTGCTTCCGTTCTCTTTTCTGTCCTTTCTCCCATCAGGTTTATCTCCCGTAACTATTAAACAACCTTGTCCTTCATCCTTTTCGTTAGCTATAAAAAAAGTTTATTCTCCTCTTTTCCTTCTGTTACTGCTCCAGCACTGCACAGATAAGCAAACGTAAACCCGTGGGTGTTGCTGCTGGTTGCGGTGTTTCGTGCTCACCGTGCATCGCAGACCGTGCTCAGTGCCGCGCGCCGTTCTTTGGTTGGCTGTCCTCTCTCTCCGTTTTGCGAATGAGAGACCCGAGGCTTAGCTGAGACATCTTATTTAGGGAGCTAGGGAGTGAGAGGGTTGGGATTCAGATTTATGTCTCATTGCTGGCTTGTTAGTCCACAGATAGAAAGAGAGTTACTTGATCTGTAGATAGATATTGTCAGGTCTCATAAAAATCAATGTATATCCAAAAAAACAGTAATATATGCTTTAGCATTAGGCAACATTTTAAGTTGCCATCGTGGGTAAAGAGGATGACTCTATTAATTGGAGTGACCAAAGGCCTAGTATTATTTTTAGGAAATGAACAGTTTAGAAAAAATAATTAGAATTCTAACGGTTGTATCTTAAGACTAGAGAGGTACGGTGGCTTCTCAGGGTGTTACGGAGGCAGATGTTGGGAATATGTCACAACCTGCCAAGACATCTGTTGTAGACTATAGTGGATCAGATACTGAGCGAGCCAACCCAATTTGAAAGTCAAATCAAGAGCTGGATAAGGTACAGAGTCAAAGGAGTTTCAGACCCAGATGCCACCCTGACTTGCTGGCAGCAGACCCCACATTCTTGGGGTATGTGGCACAGGTATTGAGAAAGCAGGTAGACAGTTGTCGTGTAGGAGGTGGGTCCCTCTAGGGCTTTGGGGTAGGGTTGTAATTTCAGAAACGTGGGACCATCTTATTGCAAACAGACTAGTAGATGCAGCCACTGGGCTGGGAGTCAAGGCTAGGATTTGGTCCCCAAGCTAGAATTGGCTAGAGCGGAACAGGGAGCAAGAACCAAAGCAGAAGACCAACCATGAGACCCAGAATTCTGGGCCTTTTCTATGTGTATAAAGTAAATTAGGGAGCCCAGAATTCAGCTTTGGTATCTTGGGTCTGGGAGGGGGGTTAAAAGCTAAGGCCTCCTATAGGAGGAGCCAGAGCTGTTTAAATATTGCTTATCTTGCCTGATTGGGAGCTAGGGCCAGCAGCTTAGTTGATGCAGCCATAGTGAGTGACTGAAAGTCAGAGGGAAGGAGGCCAGCAGGCGTATATGAAAATTACCCTCAATTAGGTAAAACAGTATAAAGCAGAAGCTAACTAGCTGAAGAGTCAGGGTGGATTTCAAGTGAAATTTCTACTCATTGGAACTTAGCTTCTGTATTCTTTTGTCTGACTATTTAAAAATATAGTAAGACAGCCTGGGATTGAGTTGATCATTGATACCCACTGGGAAACTGGAGTGCTGTTCATGCGCCCCCAGCTACTTGAGCTCCTGCATTGCACTGACAGAATACAGTGGGGATGCGCCCATCAACGCTGTGTTAGCGAAGTCTAAGTTTCTCTCGGAACAGGGTTCTTCCATTGAACTTGCAACAGAGCAAAGGATGCATATGTGAAATTAAGGAGCGGGGAGGCAGGGACAGGTACTCTGTATTTTCTAACATGTCTATTATCCAGTTTCTAAGAAAACATTTTTATTTAATGGTACTGATATTTTAGCAAGGAACTAATGGAAGTGTGGATGGGTATTTTGGAAGAGATTGGCGCGGAAAGACATAACTTCAATTTAGAAGAATAAAGGAAGCACTGATAGGAGTAGCCACTCTTACTCTGAATTAAACAATAGAGAAAATCGAAGTGCACACCTAATCCCTGGTTTTCGATGGCTGTTCCAAACCTCCTTCTGGCCGCATGAGATTGGTCCAGGACAGTAAACTGTTCCCTTTGACTAACTTTTCCTTCCAGCGACTGTTTTAAAGCTTTGTATTCAACGTTCTTCTTTAAATACGCACCCATCATACTAGATCATATTTAATCCGATCTCTTATATAACCACTATCATTTTGGATTGTTCTCAATTCCAGTGGAATTAGGATTTCTTAGAACTGTTTGGTTTCTTGGCCTGGGTGGCAGGCCCAAAAAAGACTTGGAAGTCACCTAATGAGGGAGGGCAAAGTCTCTGCCGCCTCCACCCACAAGCAAGATGGTAGGTAAGGTGTATCTACTGCCATGACCAGATGTTCCCCAAATTGTTATATACACAATCTATTTTTAACAACCCCTTTTCTTCTTCATTATTGCCAGCTCTGGGATCAGATACTTCAGGTTCTTTACTGCTTTAAACATGCTTTCAGATCTCTGTAATTCAAATTGAAATGTCTGAAATAAGGAATGTATCGTTTAAGGATAGAGTAGCTTATTTGTGCTGGGAAACTCCCAATTAATATTTCAGGATTATTTGCTAGAATACTAATTCTTTCTTTCTTAACGCTATGGAAATGGTTTGGTGGAGTTCACGCTCAGCGTAAGGAATGAGTCGATGCAGATAAAGTGCTGAAGACAGTGTTGGCACCCACGGCGGGTGCTCCAGAGGCGTCAGATACTGCTCTTATTCTGCTTTGGATGAGGCCTGAGAATCGTATTTGGCCAAGATCGCACGATAGCTCAAATTTACTTCTTCCCGCTCTTGAATTTACGACTGACAGCATTTACCTATTGACGTAAAATGTTTGTGATTGACTAAGCGTTCCTTTGCAGTGTCTAAATTGCGAGACAGCTGTGTGCTAGGTGAGGTCACACTGTGGAACGACATGGCTTCTTTCTCACGCGTGCTCCTTGCCCTTCCAGATCATTAGGGCTTTGCTTCGTACCGTCTTCGTTCCAGAGTTCCAGTAACTGAATAGCTACCATCAGGAGGATTCCCCTTTCCTGTGGCAGGAGGAAACAGAGCCCTTGAGGGCCACGTTTAAAATACCTTTCTTCAAAAGCGACGGTCAGTTCTGCTCACACCTCGTTAGCCAGAGAGAGTCACCTGGCTCCACCACGAGAGAACCGCGAAGCGTAATCCTTCCAGGTGTCTCCACGTAGCCATAGTAGGATGTATCAGGTGGACTGCGCTAATGACCAACATACTCCATTAGTAATACGTTGCAGTCTCGACTAGCCTTCTGAAAAGTTATGTGCCTTTGGTCATCAGGGAAATCGGGCAAAAGCTTGTATGTCACTTATTACAAAGTTATCTCCCCTAGAGAAAAAAGAATTCAGAAGTACCCGAGAGTGATCTAGATGGACTTTAAGATCACCTTTAGTTATGTAATTCTTGCTTTAAAGTACAGTGGGTAATACAAAGTGAATTTGTTGATCTTCAAATTAAGTTAATGGTGCGGTTTTTGTAAATGAAAGGCAAGGGAGGAAATGTACTGGCATTTATTTGGTAATGTTTGTAAACCATAAAGAGTTTATCATTAATAGTAATATTGTGATATTATTGCTTGTTACTACCACTGTTAAAATTTTTGTTTTTATTTTTAAAAAATTTGGTAGATATACCTTATCTCATGTTTTATAGACATTAGTAATGATTTAGAATGTATTTAACTGTATTATGAATTTAGGTTTCTGTCAAAGTAGGAGAAAGATGACAGCTTTAAAAATGATAGCGCTGGCTGGTGTGCCTCAGTGGATTAAGTGCTGGCCTGTGAATCAGAAGGTCATTGGTTCGATTCCCAGTCAGGGCACATGCCTGGGTTGTGGGCCAGGACCCCAGTTGGGGCATGTGAGATGCAGCTGATCGATGTATCTCTCACATATTGATGTTTCTCTCCCTCTCTTTCTCCCTTCCTTCCCCTCTCTCTAAAAATATATAAATATTTTTAAAAGTCATTTAAATAAAATAATATGAAAATTGTGTTTCTAGCTTTGTGCTCTTAGAAAATGGTTGGTTTAAAGAAAAGTTTACCTTCAGGAGACTCTCCATTGGCTTAAATATCAAAAATAATAGCATCACGAAACCCAGCATAAAATCTAGATGACTCTTCTAAGACTAGATTTTACCAGGGGATTTTGAAAGCAGTGTTTGGGGCTGCTCAGTGACTGTATAACCCCAAAGAGATTCTTTTGGACCCCACTTGTTCAAAAATAGCTTTCTGTTTTGTACTTGGGCTTGGCTGTCTGCAAAGCAAGGAAGAAAAGTGCTAACAGGAAAGCAAAGGCATGGTTTTCAGACGATCAGAGACTTACCCAGTGAAGCGAGAGAGCTTCTTGTTAATGTAACTTTCTTCCCAAAGCTTTGGGCAGGTCTGAGCTTGAAGAAAAGGTCAACCACAGGTAGATAAGCTCCTTGCTTTTATACTCCTGTGAACACACAGGCACGTACAGTTCTACTGCACTTTGCAGCTTGGGGCCAGGTTTCTTCTCCTTCTTTTTTAATCCTTTTTACTTCTTCTTCAAAGTTAAATCTCATAAACAGATTATCTCCCGGGATAATTTTGAGTGTGGCAGCCAGCCTGGTCTCAGAGTTCATAAGAGCTTGCTCTGTTGTGTCAACTTCTGAGTCATGGAGGTGCATAGAGCTCACAGGGAGCATTCGAGGTCTTGTTGGTTTGAAATGAAATGCGACATTACGTGAACAATGAATTGGAAATGATACTGGGTTATGTACCCGCAGTTGCTCAGAAATACAAGTCTTTGTGGCGGAGAATGAGCTACCTCCTTAGTGAAAAACATGCCCTCCCCCACCCCCGTTCTCTAAAGTGATGATGCTATACCGCCCTTAGGGCCAAACTAGTCAAAAACAACAAAAAACCCTCAGACAAATGTATTTTAAAAATCAGGTCAATGTTTATCCAAAGATCTTGGGAAATTTGCTTTAGATTCTTAGAGTCATCTCGTTCACGCGCCAGGCCTCCAGCTCTGGGCCTGCTGGGGCGGAGGAAGTCTGCTGTGGCTGCAGAGGTCAGAGCGCTGCTTCCTCCAGCGCCCTCTCTGCTGAGCGCTCGCGCTCCCGTCCTTGCCCGGCCTGGTTTCAGGTGGCGCATCACACGCAGAGGCAGGGGCTCCTGCTGTGGCCGCTCCCTGGAGCGGAGGTTCCAGCCTTCCTCCTCTCGCGGCACACGCCGGCCAGTTATCGAAACTCTGCGGCTCACCAAAATTGTACTTTTGCCACTCAGACAAAAAATGGGTATAATTTCGATTCATTCACACTGGGCAACTGTTGTGTTGGCTGTTGTCAGTTTTTAATTTGATAATCCAAGGGCAAAGAGGTCAGTACCCCTGACTGTATAGTCAGGTATGGTATATTTTTTTAATTTGTAGTTTTTATCTTCACCTGAGGACATGCTCACTGATTTTAGAGAGAGGAGGAGGGAGGAAGAGAGGAAGAGAAACATGGATGTGAGAGAAACGTTAGTCAGTTGCTGCTTGCACGTGCCCTGACTGGAGACCAAACCCACAACCTGTGCATGCGCCCCGACTGAGAATTGAACCTGTGACCTCTCGGTTTATGAAACAATGTTCCAGCCAAATGAGCCATACTGGCCAGGGAGCGTATTGCTTGTTTTAAAAATTCTTGCGCACACCAGTGTGCCTGCCATGGCACCCCGGTTGAAAATTGCTGCACGGGAGGCTCAAGGTTGGAATCTTAGGTGTGGGAGTGATAGTGGGCATCTTAAAGACGTGGGTACTGCCGTGCTATTGAGCTAATGTTTGCATTCACAGCCCCTGAAAAGTGGGTGTGTTTAATAGAGAGGTGCTCTGTGGCAGAGAGTAGATTATGTAATTTCCCGGATGAGTTACCATCATTGTTTTGTTCCAGTTGCCCCAGATTGGCCAGTGGAAGCCCCCCAGTTTGGCATCTGTGTCATTTTGACATGTCTCTTCATTCTTTGAACACTGCTTTATTTTCTGGAGATGGTCCACTCTCACTTTGTGTTTTTCCTGTGCTAGCCCTGGAAAGAGCCGTTTTCTAAGAAGCCCTGGTTTCTTTTAGTAGAGAAATCCAGATGCTCCAAAACCTTCCCAGTGAACACATCTAGGAAATTCATGTATGTGTATATACGTCTGTCTCTGTGTCTCTCCATCTGTCCGTCTGTCCATCCGTCCGTCCGTCCATCCATCCATCCATCCATCCAGAAAACTGATTCACACTGATAGCTCCAATTCCAGTGCAGCATCACAGGGTTCATTATAGTTTCTCCTTTCTACGTTTGTAACTCCCGCCTCTAACAGTGAGAGACCTGGCTCTCGTCGTCGTCCTCCTCCGCGCTGCATTTACTTACTCGCTCATTCCTGTTGGTAACCACGGTGCTGGTACTGCTGGCCCGCCGTTCCATTAGGGTACCTTTCATGCTCAGGCTTTGATCCCTTTCAGCTCTTGCCTCCTCACTCCCCTGATTCCATACCATTGCACATTATTATCATTATTATTATTATTATTTAAAGATTTTATTTGCTTATTGTTAGAGGGAGGGAGGGAGGGAGGGAGGGAGGGAGGGAGGAAGGAAGAGAGGGAGAGAAATGTTGATGTGTGAGAGAAACACTGACTGGGTGCGTCTTGCACACCCCCAGCTGGGGACCTGGCCTGCAACCCAGACATGTGCCTTGACCAGGAATCAAACCGGCGACTTTTCAGTTTGTGGAACAACACTCAGTTCACCGAGCCACACCAGCCAGGGCTGTACCGTATTATTTTTGAGTGTGAGTCCTTTGAAAGTTGAGAGTTCTAGCTTTCTACATGGAAATCCATATATATAGCCAGTGGATCAGTGACGCTGGGTGTACAAGAGCCTCAGCTCCATTTGTGTTTAGAGTGTTTCATCATTTCTGTCTTGCTGTCTGTCTTGCTGGCTATCTTTCTTTTAAGCATGAAGTTGAGAATAAAGAAAAAAACTGTGTGCGCATGCATGTGCATGTAAGGTATGTATGTTTGACATCCAGGCTGTCTTTGGCACGGCAGCACTCAGTTTTTCTTTGCGGTGTGTGTGCCTGTGTGTGTGTGTGTCAGAGCTCTCGGCTCTTACCACACCTGTCTCCTTGTTTATCAAACATGCCTGCTTCCTGGACTTTTCCTTTATCTTTTTCATCAGCATCTGTCCTCTCGACCCATGCTGTTACCACCACCTTCCATAAACCCTTCTTTGGTCATTGCAGTAGGAAACAGTCATTCCTTTCATTGCTTAGAGCCACTGGAATGACGTTGATTTCTGCTTAAAGATACTGGGATGTACTCTGTGGTCCTACTTATTTCCAGGTATCAGTGGACGATGCTAGTGATGATAATTTTGAAAGTGTCTTACTAAGTGTCACCTCATTGTAATGGGGAGTTAATGCCTAGGAGATGCCTTGCACATTATAAGATTTTGATAAATGTTTATTGGCTTTTGCCAGAATAAAAAATACTTGGTATCTTCAGTTCATAACTTTGGCTCATACTTTAGATATTTTAATTCAGTTTTGCTGCCTCCTGTATATACATGCTGAGCTTGTTTGAGTACAAAAGAGAGTTATTTGGTTCCCATACAGTATTTACAAATAATAAAATTCATGCTTTTTAGCATCAGTTCTATGAATTTTAAAACGTATAGATTTGTGTAACCATTGCCACAGATGACAGAAAACAGCTCCTTCGCACTCCCAGATTCCCCTGTGCCCCTTTTTAGTTAACGCTGCCCCTTCCCCACAACCCTCACCAAACACGGGTGTGTTTTATGTGCATATGGACTTGCCTTTTCCAGAGTGTCCTGTAAATGGAAGTATTTTGAGTCTGGCCTTCTTCTGTCAGCACAATCATTTGCGATCCATCCATGTTGTTTAGTGTTGTTGAATGATATTCCATTGTGTGTACGTCTCAGAGTTTGTTGACCCATCTGCCAGTTGAAGGACATTTGGATAATTTCTAGTTTTTGACCACTAAGAGTAAGATTGCTGTGAACAGTGCAGTACATGTCTTTGTATGGACATATGTTTTTATTTCTCTTGGTTAAGTACCTAAAGTGGAATTGCTGAGTCATATAGGAAGCATATATTTATTATCTTCATAAGAACCCATGCAGCTGTTTCCCAAAGTAGTTTACCATTTTCCATGCCCATTAAAAATGTATAAGTGACTCATTTTCTCCACAGCCTCACCAGCACACAGGATTATAATTTTTACCACTCTGGTGAGTGTATAGTAGACTTGCTTTTGGTTGCTGTCATTGTTTGTTGTCTTTTGTTTTGTATTCCCCTGATGACAAAATGACGCTGAACGTATTTTTCGTGTGTGCTCAGTGGACATTCATACACACACACACACGTATATACATGTACATATACATATATTCATATATACACATACATATATATACACGTACATATGCATATATATTCTTTTCTGAAGTGTCTGCAGTCTTTCACCTATTTTTAATTAGTTTGTCTTCACATTAATGACTTGTAAGACTTCCTTTATAATATGGATATACATACACAAATATGTATGTGTATATATATGTATATGTATATTTCATATCTGTGTCCTTACTAGTTTTTTGTCTAGTTGTTTTCTTATTTGTTAAAATATCTATGATTAGCTATTTATTTATTTCTCACTTTTGTCAGATTTTGCTTCATCTTTGTTTGAAGCTTTTTTACTAGATGCATGTACGTTTACAGTCATTATAGCTTACTAATGCATTGACTCTTTTATTAATATGAAATATTCCTTTTTGACCTGTAAAACCTTTCTTTCTTGAATTCGACTTTGATATTAATATAGGTAGCTGCTTCAGTTTTCCGAGAGCGTTTCCAAAGAGGGAAGTTACGGAGAAGATCT
Source organism: Trachops cirrhosus (assembly GCA_028533065.1). Classification (NCBI taxonomy): domain Eukaryota; kingdom Metazoa; phylum Chordata; class Mammalia; order Chiroptera; family Phyllostomidae; genus Trachops; species Trachops cirrhosus. Next base: position 4,081,160 of record CM052541.1, on the reverse strand, counting down.
GTATGGCGCTGTGAGCGAATGTTATCACAGAGGAGGAGGGAGCAGTGTAGGGGGCGCGGAGGAGGTGTGACTCAGGGAGCACAGCCCTCGGGCAAGACATAGCGTTCAGAGCTGGGTGCCCCGGCGTGATTTCAGTTGGGAGGAAGGGCAGGATGGTTGCAGATACAAGTAGATTTTTTGAGTAGGCCATACCTTAGGTCTGTTTTCAAAATCCAGCAGTAGGTGCAAAGTTTATAGTGTGTCAACGACCACTAATCAGAGAAATGTGGTTTTGGTTTTTGTTGTCGAGTGTTGGCCAGCTCTTCAGGTAATTGTGGTTCACCTGTTAATAGTAAAGTGGCTTTAATGATGTGGAACATCATTCACCTCTCGGAGTGTGGCCCTTGTATTAGTGTCCTGAATCTCCCTTGTCCTGAAATTTTTTCATGGTATTCTAACTGGTTTTCTGAAATAATCTGCTAATTGAGCTGGTGTTTCAGTGAGGTCCGGGGTATTGAAGTGTGTCTCAAGGATGTGAAATCCATTTTGCTGGAGGCTGATGGGAGGTAAAGGGGTCTGAAGCTCAGGTACTGCAGCTAATTATTTATACTTGTGAAAACTTTAAACCCAGATAATCTTTATTTGATTGTTGTTTAAACTTTGTAGGTTATTTTCTTTCCTAAGTGACATTATACCCTTGCTTTGATTTCATATCAGAAATTGTGATTCTTAAAGAGGAATGATCTTTGATTTAGGGAAATAGTTGGAAATTATATTAGTAGGCTTTTACTATTAATAAAAATACAGAGAATTGTCTTAAAAAACAATCCTACTTTGAGCATTTCTAAGGAGGCTTCAACTTTGTTCTTCACTAGGATTGAAAAATTGGCCACATTCCACAATGTAGCCCGCCTCCTCGCTGTAGTGATTGATTCCGTAATGAGTGTCTGACCCAAATCACCCAGCAGAGGAATCCTGGGAGTTTTTTGCAGAGCGCCTGAGCAAGAGTTTCTTCTTCTCGCTGGGAGTCTCTGAGAGGATGGGTATAATTCTGAAGCTGCTGGAATCCTTTGTCACCCAATAAGGAGAGAGGCTACTCTGGAATTGGAGCTAGTACTGAGGGAATCTGAGCGAGACACACACACACACACATACACATGCAGTCACATACTCCCACAGACATCACATGATTGGCTCAATTACCTAAGGCACTGAGTTACTTTTAAAAAGCCAATTCTATTTGGTTTTTCTGTCTCTTGTGGCTAAAACAATTGTAATTAATAAGTTGCATATATTTAAAGACTTAAGTCAAAATACAATAAAGAAAAGCAACCACAATGTACAAAATTACATGTACATGCATATATTCCTTTTTAAAAATTTTTCCTTATTAACTGATTTGAGAGAGAGGCATTGATTTATTGTTCCCCTTATTTATGCATTCATTGGTTGCTTCTTTTTTTCTTTAAAGATTTTATTTATTTATTTTTAGAGAGGGAAAGGGAAGGAGAAAGAGAGGGAAAGGGAAGGAGAAAGAGAGGGAGAGACACAGCAGTGTGTGGTTGCCTCTTGAGCACCTCCTACTGGGGACCTGTCCCACGACTCAGGCATGTGTCCGACTGGGAATTGAGCCAGTGACGCTTTGGTTAACAGTCTGGTGCTCAATTCACTGAGACACATCAGCCAGGGCACTTTTTGTATGTGCCCTGACTGGGGATTGAACCTGCAACCTTGGCGTATTGGGATGGTGCTCTAACCAACTGAGCTACCTGGCCAAGGTCACATGCATATACAAGTATTCTTTCACTAAATCTGAGTAATTATCTATTCCTTCCATGGGCTCTATTCTTGGAAGTTTTCTGTCTCTTAGGAACTAGTCCTTAGGATTTGTTTTCCCAGATTTGTCTGTATCTAGCTTCTTGCCTGACTTTTAAAAAACTGTTCTGAGCTTCAGAACCTGGTGTTATATTTTGCCAAATTCTTTCCCTACCTCTCTGCTTTTTTCTGCCATCAAAATATTTATCACCTTGCTACTGAGATTGCTCTAGTTGGATTCTGCTGTGTTCTGTAAACTGGGTTTCCTCTAAGGGGATGCATAGCTGCTTCTCACTCTGCTTTGTGACTAGGTACAGAGGCTTGGTTGTATCAGAGTTAGGTGATGGTGAGTTAATTGCTTATGGTGGCTGTGCGGAAGAGAAGGAAGGCACATGGTACAGGACACCCACCATTCTGTTCCAAGTCCTGTGATCCCTTGGAAACTGTGTCCCGAGACTCTTAGGGCCTGACAACTCCTACTCCTGCACTGTCCCTCTCCTGCAGCCCAAGCCTGGTCTGGCGGCGGTTGGCTCCTTGACAGACACAGGTCACTTGTTTCTGTAGGAGCCCCTTTTCCTTTTCTTTTTTGCTTAAAACAGCTAAACCAAAATTGAACCATTTTTAAAGGGAGCTATGTAGTTTTCCCTGCTGCAGTCACAGAGAAATAGAAAGAGGGAGACAGATTCTACTCTTCTAAGTTTTTAGGCACCTAGTCTTGGATTGCTGTGACCTAAGCCGGGAAAGAGTTGGCAGTGGCCTGTGAATGGTTTGTAATGGAAGGTATTGGCAGGTAAGTTTAAAATGGTCAAAAAATGTCAGTGGACATTGAAAAGGTCAAGGTCTTAGAGTGGTAAGCCAAAGAACAGGGAGTTAGTTTCTCTTGGGAAGAGAAATTCACGGAATTTTTTTGAGTCAGAAGGGAACTTAATCAGATTTTTTATTCCTAGAAATTTGTGGGATGGTGGCATTGAGAATACCAGGGAATTATTAGAATTTCATCTTTATTGTATTTTTCCCATTACCATGTAGTCCCCTTACATCCCACTCCAGCAGAGAAGACCAGGGATTTATGGAGATACAAGAGTGCTTGCAGGAAGAAAAGCGAAGGGTTTGGTGGAGCAGTGTGTTCAGTGGAAGGAAGAGTCAAATGTGGCTGTGGGTTTGAAAGGCTTGAAGCAGTGGTCCAAGTGGTTTTGAAAAGAAAGAGACCAGAAAGGGAGCTGCTCTGAGGGGAAGGACTAGTGGTTTTGATGCCTTGAGTTTAAGAGAATAGTAGCACATTAAGATGGAATTATCTAGAAGACGTTGTGTTAGATACTATATTAAGTGTTGGAAATAGAACAAGGAGCAAATTGGCAAAAAAAAGTACCCCCCTTCACAGAGCTTGCGTTTCACTGGGAAAAATAGAAAAATGTAAATAAAATATGCTTAGTGTGCTGAATAGTGGTATGTACTGCAGATGAAAAATAAATGAAATAAGGAAGAGAGATAAGAACTTTGGGGGATGGTATTGAGATTTTACATAGGGTGACCAAAGAAGACCTCATCAAGAAGGTGACTTTGAGTAGCAACTAACGGAAGGCAGTAAGGGAGCTGTCCTTGTGGCAGTCTTGGGGAACAGCAAATAAGTGCTTAATGTGTCCAAGGAACAGCCAAGAGGTGAACTGGAGAGTCGCTGGAGATGACATCGGAGGGCTCACGGGGCTGGGTATGGATAGGTGGGGCTGTGCATGCAGGGAGGAGTGGGCGTTAGCCCTGATGGAGGCGGGAGCCGTGGAGGATTTAGAGCATCGACATGATACGAGTTATGTGTCATAGGCTCACTCTGGCTGCTGTGCTGGGAACAGGATGGAAGGGGGCAAGAGTAGAGGACTCCTTACAAGGCTATTGCCTATATCCAGGTGAGAGATATATGGACCGGGGTGGTGGCCATGGTGGCAATGAAGGTAGAATTGACAGGATGAGCTGACAGATGTGATAGTAGTGTGTGTGTGTGTGTGTGTGTGTGTGTGAGAGAGAGAGAGAGAGAGAGAGAGAGAGAGAGAGAGAGAGAGAGAGAGATTAATTGACCTAGAAGGATAACAAGAATTTTGCCCTGAGTCACCAGAAGAATGGAGAGAGTATGTTCTCTTCCTGTTAACAAAATAAAAGGTGCTTTTGGATGAACTATCTTAAGCAAGCAAAGTTTCCAATAACGGGTACACCTCTAAGAACGTCTGCAGTATGTCTTTAAAACGATAGTGTTCATGGTCATGTTTTATAATGAAAGAAGCTATTGGCAAGCCTTGTCAGGAACTCCCTGTGGAAATATCAATTGCTTTTCTTGGCTCCAAAGTATTTCCTGAACAGTGTATTATACTTTGTCCCAAGTGTGCCATTAAGGGATTTGAAGGTCTGTTCAAACATGTATGGCAAATGAGTCCTGTCACTTAAGCCTGTCTGGAGGAGCCAAGAAGTGCGAAGCACCTCCTAGGTGGACTGTGACATGCTTGAGGTCCGAACCAGAGGCGCAGGGAGTGGCGGGGGCAGGGCATTATCTCCTGAGCCCCGTCCTTAGCCAGCCTGTGCTAAACTACCCGCCCTTTCAGCAGAAAGTGTGTGCGCACACGTCTGTGTGAATCTTCAGGAGCAGCTTCATTATACCAAGCTGATAGCAACCCCCTATCCCAGGGCGATGTAATAGAATTTATTTGCTGGAACAGAATTTACTGGTGCTGATCTAGACTTGCTCTTTTTATAAGATTTAAAATCCTTCTTCAAAGTCATCGTTCAGAAGTCATCAAAGATGACTTTTGTGTTCATGAAGGGCTTTTCTATGTGACTAAGTGGGGAAACTGTGGGATGTTTCGTGCTTGGAGTTTGGGCGGGCCATGTGTGATGGAAGTGTTCTTGGTATTTTTGTTCAGGGTTCCATTGGAATTGTTTGGTTACAGGGACTCTTTCTGTCGCTGTCCAGTTTTGCAATATATTATATTAATTTTGAAAGGAAGGGGAAGAAAAGCTAATCAACACCAAACACTTTTGAAGTGGCCAGATTGTCGGTTCTGGTAAGTCTCAGCTGCTGTTGGTGGTTGGTCTGATTTACAGCTCACGGTAGACCAGACGGTTTCCCCGCTTTCCAAGGGGTGGATCAGTGGGAATCAGGACGTGCCCCTGGAAGCTGTGCTCAGGTCTTCACGTGCTCTTCTTTACCTAGGCATCTGTGACTTTTCTTGTAAAACTGTTGTTTTCAAGCCGGGGAATGGTGAGCTTTATGGTTATTTTGCGTTTATATTGAAACTGGAGTTATAATTTAGATATGAAGCTTTAGAGCTGTTTTAGGAAAATGCGTTTATTTAAATAGCTTCCAGTTTTAGTCATTTGCATTTGTGTTTATGTTTGCGCCTCGTGGCGGTGAGTTTAGACTGCCGGTCTCCAGACGTGCGCATCATGCCGACAGGCATCTCCGTTTAGCTGGCTCTTGCTGCTTGGTAGTTATTTCTTTCATTTATTGCAATTTTTAAAGAATGTTTCTTTTACAGCTGGTTCAGGTCTTTCTTATTCTCTTCAGAAGAAGAGAGATGGAAACCAATATTTATTGAGCATGTTTTACATGCCCAACATTTTGGGAGCCTCTGGGGAATATGGAAAATGAACGTGACATGGTTTGCCACCTGGTTGGAGAAAAAAATATGCAAGCAAAGAAATGGAATATAGCCTGAACAAGAAACCTTATAATGAAAAATAAAAGAAAGAGGGGAAAAAAGGAATCTCGTAATGAAAGAATAGTTAAGGAATTGTAGTGGAATAAAGGAAGGAAATAGAACATTTCTTGAGAGGGAGGGTATAATCAGAGAAACACTCACAGGAGAGCTGGTCTTGAATGTTGACAATCTGCCAGGCGACAGAAGATGCAGAGGCTCTGCGCGCAGTGATGCTGGTGGTGGGGAGCTGGCTGTATGTGCAAAGCTGCTGTGGACCTGTCTGCAGGGAGTCTCCCACGGGCGTGTGCAGGCCTGCGAGCACTGGGCTGGGAGTCCTGGGTCTGTGTGCCTGTCACGGCTCTGCTGCTCAGCTGCTGTGAGGTTGTGACGTGTCTGACCCATCTTTTCCTCTGAGATGGAGATGATTACCATATTTTTAGGATGATAAGATGCACCGGACCGTAAGATGCACCTAGGTTTTAGAGGAGGAAAATAGGGACAAAATTTTTGAAGCAAAAAATGTGGTAAAACATTTAATAACATAAATAACATAGGCCACCCCCCCTACTAGCCAGGTAACCTATATTCGGACTATATAACACACCCCCTTCCTCCCAAATTTGGGGGGAATTTGTGTCTTATAGTCCAAAAAGTATGGTATCCTCTTCTTAATCGTGGGGGCAGTTATTGTGTGGATCGAGTCAGTTAAAGGCACAGGGAAGATTAATATGAACGCCAAGAGTGATAATAAAAGCCTTAGTGTTTATTACGATCAACATATTCATAATTATAATTAAATTCTCTCTACTTCACTAACTCCTCTCCCTTGTGAACCCCCTTTATTTGAGTTTCTTCCCAGGGCTCTCATCTCAGCTTCTCTTTTCAGTTGACTCTTGGCCCTGGGACGCCTTTGCTTTACTGTCAGCACACCGTGCTTAATTCCCTAATCTGGACTTCTGTCCCCAGGACACTCTTCCATCTTCAAACCTACATTTCCAGCTGCCACTGGGGTGGGACTTTATCACCTTGGACTTCCTGGCTCTAAAGACTGATTGTTTCACCCATACAGATTCACTCATGGAGCTCCCTGCCACGTTCCAGGCACCTGTGCTAAGAGCTTTTCATATATTATCTCAGCTTACACAATAACCTTATGATATTGGACACTCTTTTCCCCATTGGAAAGATAATGGAACTGAGATTCAGTGAGATTAAATAGCTTTTCCAAAGTGGTATGGCTAGTAGGCAGCAGAGTCAAGATGAGAACCCAGTCTGTTCCTGCTCTTAACCACTGTTTCCTACCTCTTTGCTTTACCTGCTTTACAGTGAAGACCAGACTCATTAGATTGGCATTCTGGACTCTCGTGTCTGCTTCTTCATCTCCCTTCCTCACTCTTACTGTGCAGCTCACTATTACGCCTTTCCCAGGGGAAAGTCTGTACTTTCTAATCTCCTTGCTTTTGTGTGTATGTCCTTCCCCGGCTCAGTCTTCTCCTTTTCACGTGTTTACCTGTCAAAACCCCGAGGGAGGCAGGGCAGTGCCGTGGAGTAAGCCAGGCAGGGTCTGTTACCCCTGTTAAGTGGGTCTGTTTTCTCTTTCCCTCACAGTCCCACTCTGTCTACAAAGGGCCAGACCAGTTCACACTCTGACCAGCAGTGTGGATGTGAAGTGTACGTTCAGCGTGTAGCAAGCTGTGTGTTGCCGTACATTTTGCTAACATTTGCTGTTGTCGGGCGTTTTGGTTTTTGCCTGACTGTGGGTTTATAGTGATAGCTCGTCGTGGTTTTAATTTGCGTTTCTCTCGTGACTAGTGAGGCTGAGCACCTTTCCCTCTCTGTTGGCTGTTTTGCATTTCCATTCTGTGAAATGTTCTTTAAGACTTTTCCCCGTTTCTGCATTAGATGGTTTGCCTTTCACTGATCTGTAGGTGTTCTTTATACATTCTGGGTATGAGCACTTCTGTGGCTTCTCCTTTTACATTTCTTTTATGTTGTCTTAGGATAAAAGGAGAACTTTAATTTTTATGTAGTTGAATTTATCAATATTTTCTATCATGGCAGTGCTTTTATGTATATTTATAACATGTTTCCCTATATATTTTCTCACATACTATTTTGTAAGATCCTGCCAGCCTTTTAGATTAGCATCTGCCTCAGCCATTTCCCACTCCCACCATGCACGGTGTCTGACCCAGCTAGTGTTCTTGTCTTGGAAGGAAGGGGGTTCTACGAGGCACTTTGCCATTCTGTCACTAACGTGAGGCTCGTGTTCCTCTTAGAGTAGAGAAATCCTGCCACGCCTCCCCAGCTTTTCCTGAAGGTCTGTCTCCTCCTCTCTTGGGTCTCTCAACTCAAGAGTCTGAGGTCAGGCCTCGTCCCTACTCCTTTCAGTGGTAAGGTTCTCAGAGCCCCCCTCAATTTCATCCCTGATCCTACTGGAGAGCAAGATTATCACTCGCCAACCCCCAGAGCGTAAGTAAGGGTGCAGCCTGATGGAGGAAGGAGATTGCCTTTTCCTCATCACATTGCCACACCACTCTGTCACCCTGTGTCACTTTCCAAGAGCAGACAGTAGGTAGGTTGCGGGTCTGTGCCTGGGAAAGCTAATTGCAGTGCGCGTCTGACAGATGTTTCTCTGTGCGTGGGTGCACGTGCATGCACATTTGTGTTTGGGGAAGTGGAGTTCAAGGAAATTAAAATTAAGTATTGTAGTATGCTCTTTCTGGAGCATTTTTTAGTAGCTGTGACACTTTTATTTCCTGTTGGTACTCCCCAATTGGTATCTGCCCATATTTTCACTGTTTATTTTTGTTAGCGGAGCTTATGTGATACCCATCCTATCCTGTTCATGGAACACGACTGAGAGTGAAAAGGTTTTGTACAACCTGTGATTTGATTCCCTCACCAGCCTGTCTCTGGCATGTCCTCCAGAGACTAGGCCCGCCCTCCGGGGAGAACGGGCCCCCTGCAGCACGCGCCCGCAGCCGTAAGTGCAGTCAGGGCTGTGGAGGAAACCACGGGGCTTGTCAGAGTCCCCGTTCCCCAGGTCAGGAATATGTTCGTTCTCCTCAGGCCGCACGCCTCTCACTCTGAGCCCAGAGCTCTCCAAGATATCGACACCCCGAACCCGTGGCCGTCAGCACCAGACCCTTTACTCTCCTCCCTTGTACTTCCTTACAGAGTGTCTTCTATTTATAGTATGTCTTTTTCTGTGAAGGAGGGTTGGTTGCTTTCATCTGATTCTTAGAGGGATCTGCTAAACTTCAAAGTCAGTGAACTAGACTCTTCGGCCTTTTGGAGGTCACTCCCACAGAAGAAGGCCTCTTCCTTTGCATATCTAAGGGAAATTGGGCTTCTGGTTTCTAACCCACACACTCTTGTGTCTACAAACTGTCCTGAAAGTTCTCTTGCATCCTGATGATCTTTTATGTTTCTTTCTTCATTCTTCTACCCATGTATTCATCTGTTTATTTGTCAGCTATTGAGTACCTAGATGGATTGTCAGGTTTCTGTAGCATATACAAAGATGTATAAGATATAATTGATGAACATATAGTCTTAACAGATGAGGTAAGTCATAGATATAAAATACTAATATAGTGAAGAAATTGGGCAGTGCCATAGAAGAGGTATAGATAAAGTGCTTTGGGACTTTAGAAAATGGAGAATTTATTTGCCTAGGGCAGGTGAGGGTGATGGCGTGGGAAGGAAGTAGGAAGACTGTGTGGTGGATTCTGGGCCATAGAAAATCCAAGTCATTTGGACTAGGCCTTGAGAGATGGATAGATTGATATCTGGAAATGTTAGAAGCAGTGTACCATCTCTGGTCCTTTATTTATTCAAGTGAGACTTGAGTACACACTCTGTCAAGCCTAACCTTGGTCACTTCATGGAGTTTACAGTTTATCAGGGAAGAGAGACTCCAAACAAATCATTTCCTAATTAATTAGTTCCTTCCTTCCTTCCTTCCTTCCTTCCTTCCTTCCATCCATCCATCCATCCATCCATCCATCCATCAATCAATCAGTATGTATTTGAGTGGCTGCTAAATGCTGTTCTCAACTCTTGGGATTCAGCAGTGAATAAAATAGCCTCTATGCTCATGAAGCCTAAATTCTGTTTGAGAGACAGAAAGTAAATTATTTTGTAAAGTATTCACAGGTAGGGATAAGTACGGTGATGAAAAATAATGCAGGGTAGAGTAATGACAGTGAGGTGGGCTCTTTTAATCGATGTGATCAAGGAAGGCCTTTCTGGGGAGGATATTTGAGCAGAGACTGAACAAGATGAAGGGAGCGACCCCTATGAATAGTTGGGCAAAGAGTTTTCTAGATAGAGGGAATAGCAAATGTGAAAACCTTAATATGGGAGGCTTTAGTACTCTAGGAATAGCCAAAAGATCTCTAGGATTGGAGTGTCATTTGCAGAGGAAGAACTTGTAGAAAACGAGAATGGAAAAATAGGTAAGGGGCCGTTTGACAAGGCCTTGTGACACGGTGACAGCAGGACGTTGGGAAGCTGTTGGGAGAAGGGCATGATTTGATTTATGTTTTAAAAGGGTCGCTCTAGCTGCTTTGGTCCAAATGGAGACCAGGAGACCAGTTATTGCAGTAGTTCAACAAGGAGATAAAGGTTGCCTGGCTTTGTGTAGTAACAGCGGAAATGGCAAGACCACACATATTGCAGGAAGGGCTGATGGGCTCTCCCGATGGGCTGGATGTGGGGCGTGAGAGGGAGAGCCAAGGGGCGTGCTACAGTTTGGTGCCTTTGGCTGAGAGAGGGAGTGCTGGGAGAGGAGTGGGTTCTGCTGGGGACCAGGGGCTCTCTTGATTGAGGTGCCAGCTGACATCCAAATGACTATCTCGTGGGGAATTGAATATGAGTCTGGAATTCAAGGAAAAAGTTAAAGATAGGCATTTAATTCTGGTAACTAATAGCATATAGAGAGGTTGAAAGCCGTGAAACTGGATGAAATCTCCTAGAGATTAGATATAAAAGGGTCCTCTCCCTGGTGTTGTTTGCTGTGTTACTTTGTTTCCTTTATCAAATCACATTTAAGTTGAACTTTTGGGGAAAAAGTACTTCATAGCTAATCGTATGTACTTCCTGTTCTGGTGCGTGAGGAAGCACTTCGGTTCTTCCTCTTTTTAAGATATGTATGTTGATTAGCGGGTTCGGGCATTGCCACTGTGCCCCATCTGTTATAAAACTCCGTCCCCCGCAGGTTATGACTTTCTGGTTTTAGTGACCGTTGCTGATCATATCCCGAATCCATTATTTCAATAGGGGTGGTAAAATGGTGGTATTGACCGTCTTTCCTTTCTTCTTAATTAGCTAAAGAGTACTTCTTCGACTGTTTGGTTAACCTGAGATACAGGAAAGGTAGGATAACTGCTTGGAATTTTCAAAGGTCGAACAACAGAGGACCTTTTATGAAGATTCACGAGTCTTTTAGACAAGATTGCATTAGCCTTCGATAGCTTCCTTGCTTTCCAGTTATGACAAGATGTTCTAGCATAATTTTGTTTGTTTTCTGTCCCAGAGTCGAATTAGCCATTCCCCTGAGGAACCCCACAGTCCCCTTGTCCAAGGGGGGCCGGTCTTAGAGTGCCCTTTGTGTCCTGCGGTCTTCCGAGGGTCTCCCCCAGACATTTGTTCTCTTCTTGTGGGCACTGGCACAGCGAGACAGGGTCAAAGTAGTTTTTAGACGTAGCATATTAATTTATATTGTAATTATACTGTTTTGAGTGATGTAATTTATTTATTAATTCCTGCTATTTTATGGAAAATATTTGACATTGTGTAATGCTTCATTCCCATTGGTAGTGTAAATGTCCATGAGTTGTGTACTTTCCTGATTTTGGGCCTCAAAATGCAGAATTAAGGGTTTGTGTTTTCTGTGAGAACATTTTGTAAACTGTTATGCACGCTTTTGTTTTTTTATTTATATTTTACTCTTGTGGCTTCATTGGGAGTGCAGTGACATGCTGTGTTGAGTTCTTTTTTCATTACCCGGCATGCTCACTGATCCGGGCGAAGAGGCGTATAAAGCAGCGTGGTGCTTCTGTACCGGGGCCTTTAGGGGAGAGGGAATACAGGAAAACGAGCAGTGGACGTGGCGTTGATCTCGGGCGTCTTGAAGGATTGAGTACCAACCAGGCGCTGCCGGATCGGTCATCTCCATAAGGTGGTCTGTGCGTCAGAAAGTAAAGGTCCTGTTCACACTGCGTGGTGGGTGTCCAGTGCTGGGCTTCCGAATATGCAGGTTTTCCTTAGGAAAGAAAAATGAAAAATTTGCTCTTTTCCTTTCTTCCCTCCAGTGACCTAGCAGAACTTTTCTATTTTCTTCAGGTAATTAAGCCAGAGAGCAGTGACAAAGAAACAGAAGGTGCCTATGAATCAGATCTCCCCGAGGAGCTCTGTGGAAGCCATCTGCAACAGTCCCTGAAAGGCCATAATGACAGTCCTGACGTCATTGTGGAGGCTCAGTGTGATGACAGCGACTCCGAAGACGGACATGGCAGCACACCAGATGTTCTGGTTGATGGTGTCAGGAAGCTTGCAGTGTGTGTCCCTGAGAAAGGTGAGTACTGGACCGCCAGCTGACATTCGTTTTGTGAATTGATAGCGTTAGGCATTGGAATTCTCTCTGCGCTCCAGAATTAATCACACAGCACACTGGTACCTTCTCAATTTCTAACCTGTGTCAGCTTTTAGGAAAGGGGGTCGTCCACAGACTTCTGGCTCCTGGTTGCCAGGAGGGACAACATGCCCCTGGTGATCGCTGTGGTCAGTGGTCGCCGCTGCCATTTCCTGGTAGGTTTCGAGTTTGTCGGTAACTGACCTGAAATGTCCTGTGATGAGCCCCGCCCCACTGTGTGGTTGATGTGGCCAGAAGTAGCCGGCTCTTTAAAATCCTTACAAAAAGCACTTCATTTTACCCTGGATTTTTTTTTAACTCTGTACATTTGGAAAGTATTTATGTAATTGGTGGTGGGAATGGATCACCTTTAATTTGGTAAGTAGATTATTTTTATGTTGAAAGGATGTCCAGCCTAAGGAAAAGTCTTATAAGAGTTTATTTGCGTCGTATAAGAGCTAAACTGACGACGATCACTGGGAAGCACAGTCTGAACTGATGAAGACAATGCTTCACAGAGGGGCAGGTTTGCAGCTTATTTTGTACATGCGAGTCAAAGGAGGAGACATTAGGAGGGTTACGAGAAAGTCACCGGAGGCGGATTGGGGGGTGGGAGAAAGCGAAGTTGGGAAACCTCTAGGTGTGGATAAAAAGCAAAATGGAGAGATGCACTTCTTTCGCATTGGCGGGTACAGGATAGTTAACGTTTACAGCATGTGGAGATGCATGTGGCAGAACAAGATGACAATGAAGGTTCTGGGGTCTGGAAGAGGGGATGACTCTGACATTTCAGAGGTATTTTATCGTAGATGCACAGAGACGACAGACAGTTTCAAAGTTAAAGACTGACCTTTGTCAAGGAAGCTACAGGCCTGGGACACCACTGCACCCCGAGGCCCACTGGTAGGTGGGGAGCGTTCAGCTCAGACCGCCTGTGGGCTCACTGTGGCCTCTGGGGCTTTACGGCCTGTTGTTGGGCCTCCCCTGAGCCCGTCAGGTTTAGTATGTGACCCTTTTTCAATCACGTTTACATTACAAAGTGTTTTTGAAAAATTTTGAACCTTCAAAGAAGCTAGACTTGTTTTCTCTGATCGGAATTTAAGCCGTGTGTCGTCTGAACGCCGAGGGCAGCCATCGCAAACGCATGGTGAGGAGGCGCGAGCAGGGCTCTGCCTGGCCACTCTGGGAAATGTGGCGGCAGGTAGCGATGAAAACTGGAGTATTTCAATATATGGATCTCCAAGAGATTTTAAATGCAGGGAGTATATTTTTAAGCCAAATTGAGTTTAATGTATATTATGAAATGGAAAAGATTGACTTGGCTGGGCCGACTGGACTATTAGTTTTTTTCGTCAGGAAGAAGTTTCTGGCACAGTCCCCATTAAAGGCTAGAAGCAATGCCAGGAGATTACTGAAGGGGGATATTCAGCAGACGCCGTGAGATGGGGGCTGGTGAGCCCACCTCGCTGACACCCTGAACAGAGCTGGAGGTGGTTTCAGGAGATGACCGCATAGGAAGCGGGAGGCTGCTCCGGTGCTGACTAGGTAGTAGCCTGGGGCTAAGAACAGGGGTGCCTCGGTACTCGTCGTTAACTCTTTCCGGAACGCAGGATGAGTACCTGAACCCACAAGTACCGAACGATGAGGCATCCTCTCTTGTGGGGCGGCGGTGTGGCTCATGCAAGTTCTAGCAAGTATGATGAGTCCTGGGCAAGCACGGGGTGCACAAACATACTTTTCTCGTCAAAATGTGAAGAGTACGGGGTTTGACGAGTCCTGAAGCCGACCAGTACTGAGGTGTGACTGTGCTCATTCTGAAGGACTCTCCAACTCAGAAATCCTTTTCGTATGAAGAGGCTGCTGCTTTCTCCCTGCTCCCCAGCCCCCCAGCCCCCCGGGTGCAGCAGCCGAGGGCACTCAGGTTCTTTCTCTTGTGTGCCTGCCTCCAGAACTAGTGGTTTCACTGCTCAGGGCCCAGCCAGTTCCATCTGGCTGTTACTCTTCGAAATTTCATTCTTCTGTCGTTTCTTTTTTCTTCCTTTAAAAGCAGTTGGATACTGTGACCCTCTTCTGAGAGTGAGTGTGTATTATCATAATGGCGTCAGTACTGTGAGTCATGTTTTTTCTATGAGAAGAGAGGGAAATAACCAGGACCCTAACTAGCCAAATTCTTCATCATTAAGATCACCAAGGGAGAGAGATACTTGCAGTCCGAATTCAGGCAGAGGAGAACTTTAAAACTTACTGAGTATTTGGCCCAAAACTACTTCGTGGAAATGGAGTCCTGATGATTGGACTTGGCAGACCTCAACAGCCCTTTTTCCCCTGGGCTCCAAGGTGAAGGGATAAGATGCCTTGATTTCTCGTTAGTGGTTGGTACCAAAATAAGGGCAAGGAGGCATTGCTGGGTGGAAGTGATGGCAAGGTGGTGCCCGGGTGCATACCAAGAATTCACTTTGCCCTTTGTCTTTGGAAATGTGCTCTTGGTTTGTCCTCTATTATAATTCCCCTCCTTCTCTCTCACAAATAAATACCATTGAGTGCTTTACAAGTCCACTGAATGCTTGTGTTTTCTTTACTCTTTTTACAGTCTTCCTATCCTGCTCTTATTTATATTGCTTCCTTACTGGCCCTGACCGAGGGGACAGCCTTAACCTTTCCCTCAGTGTCTGGTACAAATTTCTCTTCCTGCTAGCCTCCAAGTAGGGAGTTTGTGAGACCACATGGCTGTTTCTCATTTCTTGCCCTCTTGATATTTAGGAAAACTGCAATTTGCTTTTTAAAAAATCGTGGTGTTTTTAAGGATATTTTAACCAGCTTCTCTTGTCCAGATAATATGAAATCTGGTTATAGTTAAGATGTTAGTACTTTTTGCACCATTTAAGGTTTTGAAATTTGTTATTGAAACAAACCATAACCTTAAGAACATCGTAAACTTTTCCTTAGACTTCTAGAAAGGTTCTTTCCTTTGTGTTGTAATTGCAAATGGATTATTTATCCTATTTCATACTTGTGTTCAAAAGAGTGCTTTTTATTTGTTTACTTTTGTTTTAATATCATGATTCTTTACCCAAAGCAACTGTTACCTAGCGCACACGTATGCATTATCTACCCCTGTCTGCCCAGGGAACATCTGTATCTCTCAGGTAACTGCTGGTTTCTCTGTTAAGTCGTTGCTCCAGCTGTCTGCAGCAAGTGCCTGTCATAGCGCCGAGAAAACTTTCTGGGCATCTCAGACCTACACGATAACGTCTTTTAGGAAGACCACAGGGTCTGCATCATCCTTAGCCCCCGAGAGACAGTGGGCCGAAGACCTGGGCCCTTTGGTAGGTGCAGTCCCACAGCCTTCCAAGGCCAAGCTTTGTCTGCTTTCCAGGCAGCGCTGTTTTTGTCAGCACGGAAATCCGCCCTCTGTGTAGAGACGCGGACAACCCTGGTAAACTTTCTTTGGTATCAGATGCGTGGGTAATGGCGGCCTGGTGTGCACCTTCAGAGGGTAGACGTCGTCATGGCCAAGTGATACAGCTGGGCCATGTTCGTTGTCTGTGTTTTTCATCATCGGAATTTTAAGCACTTGGCCTTGAATCTTGGTGACCGTGACCTAATCGGGTTATGGTGTACATTTCCTCTTGTCTTCCTGGTAGGGTCTGCCAGAGATCTTGTTTAGTTTTCTGGTCTGGAGACAAGCCTCCCAGTGCCATGATGACTGAACTCAGGTTAGAATGTGGAGTTGGTGACCCTGTCACTGTTCTCTTCTGCGTCCTGGCCGCCTTCAGCTCTTTTCTGAAGGGGCAGTCCACATGGAATCCGTGAGCCCTACTGCCGTTTGAATCGATCTGCTGCTGACTTCAGGAGCCAGGAAGAGCCCCTTCTCTCACTCAGCCTTCATCTCCTTTCAGTGACTGGCCTGCTCAGTGCCTCCGTTCAGTTCTCATTCTTCGGCTAAAAAGCAACTGTATTTCCCTTTGGCTGAGAAAAAAGACCCATGCGATTATCCTCCTGTGATACTTCAGGGTTACTAAAATCCCAAGAACCCTTTCTTTTAAGTGTCAGGAACCCCTCTTCTTTCTTGAAGATAAATTTCTTCATTTTCTGTCTGAGATCAGATCTTTTCTATCCTTTGTCTCCCGGCTCTCCACTGTGTGTGTGATGATTAGTATAAATGGCATGCAGTCGGTCATGTTTGCTTCAGAAACTATATTAAACATTAAATGTATAGCAATTTTCCATCATCCACAATTTTTGGACAGTATTTTGTACCAATATTTCAAAATCTCATAAAAAATCTAAATTCTTGTCTAGACTGATGTTAGAAAGATACTTTCTAGCATCTAGAAGTTTTTGCTTCTCTGTCTTTTCGACCAAGTGGAGAGCACAGTCACATCAGGTGTGAGGCAGATAGAGAAGGTATTACCTTCTGTGTGGGCTGAGAACACCGTCCTCCCGTCGTTGAGCCTTGGTTGCTGCCGGCAGGTCAGTGGGAGGGATTCCCCCAGGCCAGTCAGCTGCAAGGACTGGCTGTGACCCCTGACCACCAAGCTCCACCCTCTGTGGTGGGTCATCTGTGCAGGGGTAGGGTGGTGGTGCTCCGAAGTGGTCTATAGCTGTCCCTGGGGTGCACTGGCCCTCCGGTTTTTCTGGTGGTGCAGGCCAAGGTCTGCCCCCACCTTTTTTTTGTCTGGGGCCACCCTGCCTGAGCTATAGAGCAATCTGAGATGGCTGCTACTTGTGCTGGGCTTGGAGATTCCCAGGCGCAGCCAAGTTGTGAACCTAGGCTGGCTGCTGGCAGTGCGGGGTCTGGGGCTCACTGAGGCCAGCCGCTGGAAGTTGGGAAACATGAGCCAACACCAGCCATTCGTGTGGAAAAGCAGCTTGGGTGGGCCCCCAGGATGGGTGGGCCAGAGTCTCCGGGGATCGCTAAGGTGGGTCAGACAGTGTTAGCCAGGTTTGTGGAGGCTCAGACATGGCACCAGCCTGATGGCTCTGTTGGGGAACGTTCAGGGACAGTGGAGACAATGGCCTCTGCTCGCCTTGATACCAGACACTTCAGTTCCCTCCTGTACACCACTGGTGCCTTTCAAGCTGCTACCCGGGTGCTGGAGCTCAGGGGGAGTGAGTGTGAGTAGGTGAGTCCGTGTGTGTGGGTTCTTTAAGAGGAACTGCTTGGGGCTCCAGGATTTTCTTCCACCGACTCAATCCTCACTGATTTTTGCAGCCGGAAGTTGTGAGGACTTAGCTTCCTGACACTGGAACCCTGGGCTGGCGGGCGTGCTGTGGGGCTGGGATTCCTCGCTCCCGAGATATTCCTCCTGAATTTTTATCCACCCCAGTTGGGTGAGGGACCAGCCCATTCCGCATCTGCATCCCTCCTACCAGTCTCATGGACTTGGTTTCTGTCGTTGTCAGACTTCCATTCAACTTGATTTCTGATGGTTCTGGGTGATGGTTGTTCTGTATTTTGGTTGTGATTTTGATGTGGTTGTGCAAAGAGGTGAGCCATGTCTGCCTACGCCATCTTACCTGGAAGTCTAGTCTTTTTTTCTTGTTCCTAGCTCACATAGATATTCTCCCGTGTAATTTTTTGTTAATTCCACAGTTTTGCCTTTTGCTGAATTTTATGATGCTCATTCTTTGTTGATTGAGATTATCATCTGGTTTCTCATCTCTAAATCTATTTCTGATGTTGAACCATCTGTGAATTCCTAGGATGAAACCACTTAATCCTGATGTATCATTATTTTAAAAACACATTATTGGATTTACTTAGCTAATATTCTGTGTAGGACTTTGTGTCATGTTAAATGTCCTGTCATTTTCTTGGCATTACTTGATTTCTTTAAACAAGATTATGTTAGTTTCATGAACTGTCCCGGTCAGTTTTTTACTCTTTCCTATTTCTCCAGAACAGCTTGTATACAACAGGAATTAACTGTTCCTCAGAATTCGGTAGAACTCATTGTGAATTTGCCTGCACCTGGTGTTTTCAGGATGCGAGATGTTTGCTTTTTTAATCTCTTTCATCCTAATTGATCTGTTCAGGTTCTGTCTTTTTTGTGCCAGTTTTGGCATAGCTTAATGGAAATTTATCCACTTAAATTTATTAGCATATAGATATTCCTAATACTCTTCAATATTCTTTAATTATTAAAAAATGCTCTTGTGTTTGCACTTTTGCCTCACTTTTCATTCTGTATTTTAATTATTTGAACATTCTCTTTTCTTGATAACTCTTGCTTGCCAGAGATTTATTTTATTATCCCTTTTAAGGAATATGCTTTTTATTTGTGTTATTTTTCTCTGTTTATTGTTGATGTTCTGTATATCATAGATATTTGCCCTTATCTTTGTTCCTTATTTTGAGGGTTTGCTTTTTTGCCTCCTTTCCAACTTCCTGTGTTGAGTACTTAGTGTTTTTAACCATTTTTGTTTCTTTATAAACGTTTTCAAAGTTATGTTTCCCTCAAAATACTTTCTTATCTGCATTCCATAGATTTTTGACTTGCAGTATTTTTATTATTAGGCCATTTTAACCATAGCGACCTGTTGGTCACCAGAGCAGGGATGAGCAGAGGTGTCCACATAGGACCAGGCAGTGTGTACGCCCAGCACCGGGGGCCACCCAGAGACCCAGAGGCAGAGACCGCTGCGCCACAGTTACTCACCTCCTTTACTGTGGCCTGAGAGAGCGGGCGCGGCTGTTTGGGGCCTGCGGGCCGGCTTAGTTTGCTCACCCCTACTTCACACTCGCGAGAGAATGAGAGTGGAAAGAAGAAGTGATTGATGTCTCAGTGACATTAGGGAGAGTCTTGACCTGTGGGCCCTCCGCCAGGGTCTCAGGCCCCACTTGGAGAACCACTGGCTTCAGCTGTTGAAGCTGGTGTTGATGCCGAACAGGACGTCAGTGCGTGTTTTAAGTGTTCCTTACTGTTAGCTTGTTCAGCACTCCAGGCCCTTAGTGTTAAATGTTACTGGATTGTTTCGTTTCCATCCCTATGGAATGCTAATTAAAATAATTCAGGCCAAGATCTAGTGCCTCAATTCTTTTGCTCAATTGTGGGAATTTTGGGGGGGCACTGTGCCCTATTTTGCTGTTTTGGCTCTAGCCTGGTCTGTATACATCTTCATTTATCAAAACTAGTCTCGCTGTGAACTATGGACTGTTGGAACCTCTCCATGTGTTCAGTAGTTTATAGATAGCATTGTCTTGAACATTTCTTATTAGAAAAGACTGGAGTATTTTGTGTTTTTTGTTATTAATTTGAAAGGAAACTTTTTGTAGCATTTTCCCACAGGTTGTTGTTGATATGTAAGAAAGTTATTGGGGTTGTTTTAACTGTATACCTTAATGAGTGCTCTTTTTATTTCTAATAATTTTCAGTTGGTTATTTTGATTTTCTAGGTGTAAAATAATTTTATCTGCAAATAATAATTTTGCCTCTTCCTTTCTAATTTTGTGCTTCTTATTACCTCATTCCATTGGCCATCGCTTTAAGGACTGTATTACATAATAGTGGTGATTGCTTTCTTCCGGACTTTAATGGGAATGCTTCTAGTATTAAACCCGCAAGCACAATGCTGGTTGTTGGCTCCAGACCAAGTTAACCAAGTTTCCTCTTTCTTTTTTACTGAAAGTTTCTCTTAGGAGTGGATATTGAAATTGTTTCAAGTGCCTTTTGAACTTCTTTCAGGATGCTGTTTTTCCCTTTGGCTTGTTCACATGTTGACATATAACTGAATAATTCTCACATCCCTCGCTTGACCATCTCCCTTGTTGGGTCTTGGTATGGAGTGTGTTTTGTATCTCAGTTCTGTTTGCTAATTATTTATGATTTTTGCATTTATAATGTAAAATGTGAGACTGGTCTGTGGTTTATTTTAATTGTGGTGTCTTTGTTGTGTTTTGGTATCAGGCTCTATTAACTTTGGAGGAAGAATTAGGGAGCCTTTCCCCTTCAGTGTTTTGGAGCAGTTAAAATAGCCTAGAGAATGATCACCTCTTCTCAATGACTGAAGCATTTAAAGAACTGGTACTTGAAACATGGGCTAGGGCTCTCTTTAGCTGGCAGCTTTCTCCATCTCTAATGATTATTGGCTTCTGTGGGGATTTTTTTTCTCTTCTTGCATTAATTTTGATAATTTGTATTTTCTAGGAAATCATGTATTTGAACCACATATTCTGATGTATTAGAAAAGTATTGTACAAATTTTTTCAGTTGTTTAATTTCTTGTACATCTATGATTATAACCTCTTTCAATTTTCTTCTCATTTTTATATTAGCTAGTGATTGAATTTTTAATAGAGCTTTATATTTATTCCTTATTTATTATAAATAACTAATTTCCACTTTTATCTTTTATTACTACGAACCTTCTTTCAGATATATGAAGTTTGAGGTAGTTGGAAATGACAGAAGTTTGACGGGGAATGTAGTTTAAAGAGTCATTGGCCTCTAGTTAGGTCCTTGAAGAACCCCTCTCTCCTAAGAATCCCTTTAAGGGACTGTCAGAGGCAGAAGCCCCCCGTAGACTAGAAACAGTCTCCGTGAAAGCAGTAAGTGTGGTTTATCCAACTGTCCCCTGACCTAGAGGCTCTGTAACGAACAGAAACTCTTGTGTGTGTATGTGGTAAAATGTGTGTGTGTGTGTGTGTGTAATCAGTTTTGCCATTTTAACCATTTTTATGTATACAGTTCAGTTGCATTAATTACACTCATGATGTGCAGCTGTTACTACTATCTATAAACTTTCCCATCATCCTAAACTAAAACTCTCTAACTGTGAAGCAGTAGCTCTTCATGTCACCTACCTCAGCCCCTGAAAACCACGAATCTGCTTACTCTCTAAATTTGCCCGCTCTCAGTATTTCATATTCATATATTCTCAGGAGTCATACATGTCTCCCTTCTGTGTCTGGCTTACTCCATTTAGCATAATGTCTTCAGGGCTCATCGGTGCCGTAGCGCGTGTCAGCGTGTCATTCCTTTTGGTGGCTGAATAATGATCCATTATGTTTACATGCCACGTTGTGTTTATCCGTTCGTGTTGATGGCCGCTGGTGTTGGTCCCGTCTCTTGGTGTTGAACAGTGAGTAGTGCTGAAAGGAGCATTGGTGTGCCAGCATCTGGCTACCTGTTTTCAGTTTACTGGGGCACATACCTAGGAGCAGGATCGCTGGGTTGTATGGTAAGTCTGTATTGAGCTGTTGGAGGGATGTGGGTATTTTAAAGGATTTTTGTTATTAAATCTGTAGTTATTAGAATGGTTACAGAAATATAAAATCACGACGAGCCCTAAGAAATCTTGAAACAATAATAATTACATCTGTTCGTTATTGAAATATAACTGGCGCTTGCCCAGTTCTTTTTCCAGCTTGTCCTTTTCACCTTCTCCTTTTCCCATCTTTGTCATGGGTCACCTCTACCTACTCGCCTAGTTTCTCTCTGACACATCAGCAGACCTAGGGGCTTGAATTTCAGAACACTTTTCTAACATTACAAGTAGTTTATTTTATAGAATAGTAAATAAAACACTTAGGAATAGACATAATCTGTCAGCCTTCTTGCTAGCAGCGTTAACACAGCGTTATTGGAATGGGAATTTAAATAAAGGGAAATAATAGTGAGCGCTGTTTACGCGGTTGTCTGGCAGGGGGAGCTCCCAGGACGATAGCAGTCAGTCACTGCGTGTGCCCACCCTTCCCTGCCGTGCAGGTGACGGTCTCCGGAGCTACCCTCCCTGTGGCTCTCGTAGTACCCTTTTCGATATGGTTGGGATTCCCTTGCTGGTTGTTCACTTTTAGCTTTATACGTGGTCCCTGGATTATTTAGTAATCCACTTTCCTTGAGTTTATTGGTAGTAGAAAGGGAAGATCAACATCTTTACGTGATGGTATCATTTTCTCCTTATTTTTTCAGATTTCAGTCTGAAAAAGTTGTCATGGAAATTCTGGTCCCTCTTGGAATCTTTCTCCCTAGTCCATCCACTCGTTCCCCTCTCTGGTACTCTCCAGGCTGGCCACTTTGTGCTAGTGACAGGGTCATAACTGTTCATAGTTACGTCGTCATAGAAATCACAGAACTCTGGACCTGCACAGGTCCCACGTGATCATGTACTTGACCTGTGATGGTCCACCCTGAGGGGCTTTCAGTGGAGTGTTCGACACTATTATAAATACTGCTCTCAGTAAGACTGCAAGGTAAACTTACTTCACTTTTGATACAAATGATGCCAGTTCACCATTGTAACATTGACTTTTCTTGCCGAACAGAAGCTCTTAATTAACAGTTACATGTTTTTGGTTAAATAAAAAACAACAGGATGACAAGTGAATTTTCAATGCAGTTGTTATCAAAAATACTTCAAAGCGTGAGATCCGGGGCAAAAACTTAATTTCTGAAATGTACTTATAAAAAAAATCTACTCTGGTTAAAAGGCCAGAAACAACTGATCTAGTTCATCCCTTTTGTTTTACAGACGAGGAAACTGAGGCTCAGAGAAGTTACTTGGCTTGTCCAGTGTCCTGCAGGAAGTTAGTGAGTTCACAGAAGATAAATACCTTATACTTACAATAACAACAGACAGTTTCTACATGTCGGTCATATTTTTTTGAGAGCGAATCATGCTAGATCATTTTAATATCTTTTTATAAAAATATGTTGGACATTGTTCATTGACTGCCTCTATTTCCCCTTTTCCCTTCCCCATTTGTTCCCAGATTTTCATCTGGACATCTGTCCCTTTCCCACTTCACTGTACTATCTGCAAAGTTGGCCCCAGCTGCAGAGCCGAGTCTTGGTTGTCTGACACTGACATGAGCTGCTCGGTGTACTTGGTTACCCTGTGGCCGTGGCCTTCCTGCAGCGGGGGGACGTTCTAGTTTGTACGGGTCAGTGCTACAGCTAGTAGCCATATATGGCTGCCGAACACTTGAAATGTGGTCAATGTGATTAAGAAACTGAGTTTTTAATTTTAGTTAATTTTATTTTAAATAGCTATATATTGTTAAGTAGCTACCGTATTGGGCATTATAGCTTTATACTACTTCCTCTTGCCATAGTCACATGACCTAAGCAGTCTAATCAGATTGACTCCTCCTAGGAGTTCTGGGATATAAGTAGTTTCCTGATGGATACGAACAAGAAAACACTTACCCCTAGTTGCTACTGGCAGCTGTTGTATGTCTTGCTAAATGTAGTGGATAGAAAAGTGGAGAACCAAGAAAAAAATCTGAGCCCCTAAGTGGGCCCTGGATCAACTGACCCTAAAGTCTGCCTTACCACTGAACTTTCAGTTGCATGACCCAGTAAGTCACCTTTGATAAACAAGCCAGTTTGTGTTGAATGTTCTCTCATCTCAAGAGTATCTAAGCAAATGCAGAGGGAATGACACGCCAGGCATTCTGCTTCTTGCTAGGAAAAGAAAGATGAGAAAAGAGTAAAATCTAGATGCTTATTTTTAAGGTGAAATTAGTTTATCAGAGGAGATACAATAACAGACATGTCTTCTGGGTCTTGCCTGCCTTTGTTCCCTTCAATGGGAATTGCCTGTACTAAAGTGGTACCTACAACCTATCCCTGCCCCCTGCCCCTGGCTCTTACTTAGGCCATGCGTGGATCCCTGACCTAAGGACCACCAACATATGGACTGGCCAGTAATCCATTGGATTTTTTTTTCTCCCTAGCTTGAGAACTTTGAAGCTAAAATGTTGCATAGAGTGAGGACTGGAGACAGTCTTTAGGGAACAGCAGCTGCCAGTAACCACACAGTGCACATAGAGAAGAGGAGTCAGTTAGCAGAGGGAGGGAAGGGCCGTACAGAGAGGAAGGGGAGAAGGTGAAAGGAGGAGGAGAGAAAAGGGAGAGAAAAAAAGACAACTTGGTCTCTGGGCCTTGAAGGATGAGTAGGGTTTGCCAGGTGAACAAGGGTGAAAAATAACAGAGGTCCGTCCAGAAAAAGTCCCGCCATTGTTAATACAATGAGAATGGTTTGTGTGACATAGATGTAACCTGTCAGTCAAGAGGAGTGGACTAGACTGCTCATGTGTGAACAGTGACAACTTTACTGTACTAGTGATTGGGGGTGGTAGATGTTGAGTGAGCATGTGTACTGTGTGGCCATCGCATTCAAAATGACTGAGTGAGTAGAGCAATGAATCTGCATCAAATTCTGCATGAAGCTTGAACATTCCTCTGTGGAAACTATTCAGATGGTTCAGAAGGCTGCAGCTGTGGGCAACTGGTGATTGGCAGCTTCATCACAACAATGCACCTGCTCATGTATCATGTCTCATGCAGAGTTTTTTGGTGAAACATCAAATCACCCAGGTGACTCAGCCCCCATACAACCCAGATTTGAAGCTCTGTGACTTCTGACTTTTCTTAAAACTAAAATTGCCTTTGAAAGGGAAGAGATTTCAGGTTGTTGATAAGATTCAGGAAAATATCACGGGGCAGCTGATGGTGATTGGGAGAACTGTGTGAGGTCCCATTGTGCCTACTTTGAAGGGGACTGAGGCATCATTGTCCTATGTACAGTGTTTCTTGTATTTTATATCTTCTTCAATAAATGTCTCTTTTTCATATTACATGGCTGGGTACCTTCTAGACAGACCTCATAATTTTGGTATGAGCAGGGGCACAGAGGTGGGTGGTAGGTAGAGTAATATGTACAGTGGAAATAGTGCAGAACACATAGTGGGGATACTGGAGGGGAAGCTAGAAAGTAGGCTCTGGTGACATTTTGTCCAGTTATTTGGTTGCTGAGACACCTGTGTCGTCTAAGAATCTGGGATTCAAAAATCATCCAAAGTTGTTAAGGAAAGGAGACCAGTTACTGGAAAGAAGGGATAGCTTCTGGTCAGGCTGGAGGCGTAAACACGACTCACCTCCTTGCACAACCACAGCAAAAATTACACCTAGATTATGAAACAGCTGTCACCCAGAATTGTTAGAAAATTGAGGTGTATGGAAGTCCGACAACTGAAGAAGAAGACACATTCATCCAGATAGGTAGTGGGGGCAGATATGCGGAGACATGGAGACATGCACGGGTGGTCCCACACCTGCGTGTGGTAGATGAAAATCGAGAGGGATACCTTGGGAGTGAGGGATCCCAGCCCCACACCAGGCCACTCAGCCCAGGGTTCTCGTGCCAGGAAGGTAAGTCCCCATAACTTCTGGCTGTAAAACCAAGAGGGGTTGTAGCAGTGGAAGAAACTGTGGGATTCTTAGGCATTTCCTCCTAAAGGGCCCACAACAGACTTAGGACTTATGCAGACTCACTCCCTCTGGGCTCCACTACTAGGACAGCAGCTAGAATTGTGGCATATGGGGAGAAACTCAAGTGTCTGGCATTAGGATGAGTGCTAGGGGACAGCCTCCTCCTGGACAAACTTCAGAGGCCAGGCAGTGGCCTTTGCCCCTTTTCTGAGCCCTCCCTCACACAGATCCCTCCCCCACACAGAGCTACAGAGTGGCAACACCATATCTGAGACTCCATCAACTTGGTTCACATGGGTTGACCTGCTCTGGTGATTACCTAAGGCCCTGCCCCATCTAAATTATGGTGTGTGCTTTTCTACAATAAGCCATGCTACTAAGACAGGAAGTCAAAGCAGCTCTACCTAATACATGGAAACAAACACAGGGAGGCTGCCAAAATGAGGAGGCAAAGAAATATGGCCCAAATGAAAAAAAAGAACAAAACTTCAGAAAAAGAACTAAACAAAATGGCGATAAGCTATCCGTCAGATGCAGAGTTCAAAACACTGGTTATTAGGATGCTCAGGGAACTCATTGGATACTTCAACAGCATAAAAAAGATCTAGGCAGAAATGAAAGTTACATCAAGTGAAATTTTCTAAAGAAAATCTTAGAGGGAATCAACAGTGGATGAAGTTGAGAATCAAATCAATGATTTGGATCATAAGGGGAAAAGAACATTCAATCAGGAAAGCAAGAAGAAAAAAGAATCCAAAAAAAAACATGGATAGGCTAAGGTCCTCTGGGACAATTTCACATGTACCAACATTCGAATCTTAGGGGTGCTGGAAGGAGAAGAGGAAGAGTTAGAAAGTGAAAACTTATTTAAAACAATAATGAAAGGAAACTTCCCTAATTTGGTGAAGGAAATAGACATACAAGTCCAGGAAGCACAGAGAGTCCCAAACAAGTTAGACCCAAAGAGGAGCACACCAAGACACATCGTAATTAAAATGCCAAAGATTAAAGGTGAAGAGAGAATCTTAAAAGCAGCAAGAGAAAAGCAGAGAGTTACCTATAAGGGAGTTCCCATCAGACTGTCAGTTGAGTTCTCAGAAGAAACTTTGCAGGCTAGAAGGGACTGGCAAGACGTATTGAAGCAAGGACTTACAGCCTAGATTACTGTATCCAGCAAAGCTATCATTTAGAATGGAAGGGCAGATAAAGTGCTTCCCAGTCAAGGAAAAGCTAAAGGAGTTCATCATCACCAAGCCATTACTATATGAAATGTTAAAGGGACTTATCTAAGAAAAAGAAGATAAAACTATAAACATTAAAATGGCAATAAATTCACAACCTTTGAATCTAAAAAACAATTGAATCTAAAAAACAAACTAAGCAAACAAACAGACCAGAAACAGACATTGATACGGAGATCATTTGGAGGGTTATTAGTTGGGAGGGAGAAGGGAAGAATAGGAGAAAGGTGCAGGGATTAAGAAGTACAAATTGGTAGGTACAAAACAGGCAGGGGGATGTTAAGAACAGTATAGGAAATGGACAAGCCAAAAAACTTACATGCATGGCCCATGGACAGGAACCAAGGGGGGATCGCCAGAAGGAATGGGGGGTACTAGGTGGAGGGGGCAATGGAGGAAAAGTTGGGACAACTATAATAGCATAATCAATAAAATATATTGAAAAAAGAAAGAAGGGGGAAATTAGGACACGGCATAGAACCAGGGAAGCCTAGAAGTGCCTGAAGCCCTGACAGAGCAGTGGCAGCTGGAGAGCAAGGGGGCTGGAGTCGCAAGCTCTCAGACCCAGAACTGACAGTTCCATGGTGGGTCCGATACGGGACTAAGGCAGAGGAACATTCAAGAACGAGAGGAACTTGACATCTAGGTTAGCAACTGCGTAGATGCTGACATTCCTTTTTTTAAAGCTTTTATTCATTTATTTTTAGAGAGAGGTGAAGGGAAGGAGAAAGAGAGGGAGACAAATATCAATGTGAGAGAGAAACATTGAACGGTTGCCTCTTGCATGCCCCCAGTTGGGGAACTGGCCAGCAACACGGGTGTGTGCCCTTACCGGGAATCAAACCAGCAACCTTTCGGTTTGTGGACTGTGTTCAACCCACTGAGCCACACCGATCAGGGCAGGTGCTGACATTCTTAACTGAGAAAAAGAAGACCAAGGGGAGGAAGGACTACAAATCTGGGTTCTGATGATATGTTGGATTTGAGTTACACAGGGCACATTGGAGTCATGACATCCAGTAGGCAATTGGAAACAGAGGTGTAGACTCAGAGGAGTGATGATGAGAGTTACAGATCTGAACATTATCAGTTGAAGCCATGGGAAATCAATGAGATTATCAAGTACATGGCTCATGGTTGGAATTACATGAAGTAGCCATTGCCTCATAAAACCAGGGCTTGAGCTGGTAGATATGGAAGACTCTGGGGAAGGGTGGGCATTGGGAAGGCACTCTGATGAAGATTTTGAGAGTGTTGTACAAGAGCTAACAGAAGAGTGTGTAGTGCTAAGAAGGAACGCCTCTCTTTCAAGGGTATCAAGTGGTTAAGGATTATTTTCATTTAAAAAGGCTGCTTCTCACAGTTATTTCAAAGCAACCTTCATTCAGGAAGGCCCCTCTCTCCTTTGCATTTAAACATTATTTTGGACGGACAGATCGAAGGAGGAGAGTTCAGTTTGGTTTTTGTTGAGCCGGCGAACAGAATCGACTGTGGATGGGGACGGAGCGCGTCTTCATCCCCCCTGCCTGCGCCGCGGCCTCTGAGCGCCTCGGCCTGTGAAGTTAGTTTTCGGTCTCGGACAGCAGGAGGGAGAGGCCCTGTCAGGTAGATCTTCCCTGTTCATCCCTTCGGTCGGCACCTGCCAAGTTTCATCAGTTAAGTAACGAGGCCTTAAAAATAATTTTAAGTGTTTAACCAGCTTCCTTAAGGGCTCATGTATTTTTTTTTCTTGCTTCGTTAGAGACCCTTTTATTGCCACTATACAGAATTACCTGCCTGTGGATTCATCCTGATGACATTGATTTCCCCTTTGAATCACTTTAAGTAATTCCCATTCTCCCCAAAGAACTAGGTTTTTCAGGTCATGCAGAAACATGTCAGGGGAAGTCGTTGCCCGACAAATACAGGAATGTTGCAGATTCCCACTCAGCTGGCTGGGAAAACAGAAACAGACAAAGCCTGGGTTGTGTGGCTCTGGATGGGGACAGGGAACTGACAGCTGTCCTGCTCTTGGGACAGAATGTCCATCATTAAGGACAGATCTCACTTAACATTTTACAGTAGAAAATTGACTGTGGTTTTCTGATATTAGTTTAAAAAAAACACCTAAGAAATGATTGAGTTATCCATATCCTTTGAGGGGAAGCAGCCTCCCGCCCCTGCACACCCTTTCATTAGCTGCTCCCTGAGTGAAAGGTCAGCTGCACAGGAAGTCTCTCATCTCTGCTCCCAGTTAGCTCGCCCCCTTTTGGCCATTCCCTGCAGCTTTGACTCATTTGTTCGAGCCAGAGGCTGCAATGGAGTATGAACTTGATAGGCTTGACTTCGGCTCTAACCCTCATTTCCACCCTCATATTTCAAAGCCCCTTTGATAGCGTCTGCAGTCAAGACTTTAACTCTTGACTCTGCAGTCCACCCCGGCCTCACTGCACCTCCTGTCCCAGGTACCAATCCACAGGCCAGGATCCAAAGCTGTCTGGCTAGTCCTGTTCAAATCGATGCCAGGAAACGGGATCCAGCAAAGTGGCAGCACTCTTAGTCGGAAAAAAGTGCTGAACGAGAGCTTTTGCCAGTCATTCTTGACTCTTAGTGCTTCATATTCCTTGTTTGTAAAACAAAAACAAAAACCCCTTTATGATAAATACTTGCCTTGGCTTCTTCATAGGCTCTTGCATAAATCAAATGAGGTAATGGAAGGGGAAGTATCTCGAAAAGGAGAAAGCATGGCATTCCACTATGGGCAGTTTCCAAACCTTTTTTTGAGGCTTGTTGTCTTGAGGCAACAAGCGTCAAGTGAATCTGCCTGCGGGGGCTCCCGGACCACACGATGTCGGCGATGAGCTCTCACGGCTCCCCCGGCTGCCCCGGCCCCCAGGGCTCTCCTGCCTGCCCCTGCAGCCTGTGTGCCTGCACCTGCCCGTTCAGACCGGGTCCAGTCGCACCAGACTTTGTACTGTTCCTAAGCACTCCCTTCCCTCTTCTGCCTTTGTGCCTCTGCGCCTCCTCCTCCCTGCCATGAACGCTGCCTAATGTCTCGTCTCCTCCTGTGAAAATTCCTCCAGTCTTAAAATGCCAGCTGTCTTTTTACATGTATGTTAATTATCTATGGCTGTGCCGCAGATGTAGTGGTTTAAAACAACACATTTGTTATCCTGCATTTTGTGTGTGTTAGTGTAACGTAATAAGAAATATGTACTTGGCTTCTGCCTCCAGTTCCCGACACAGAGCTCCTGAAACCCTTGCTATTTCCTGAGGGATAGGTGCACCTATTGTGCTATGAGGCAACTCCTGGTGGACTCCTGGATAGCCCCAGGATGGGGGCTGGTCACCTGAAAGGCCAAGCCATGGTTGGAAGCTGGGAACTCCCAGCCTCACCCTCCATTTTCCGGGGAGGGGAGAAGGGCTGGAGATGGGGTTAGTAACTGGTCGTGGCTGCATGATGACGTTGGTCATGCCTGCATGATTTCATAAAAATCTCGGGGCTCTGGGGATTGGAGAGCTTGTGGGCTGGCAGGTTCATCCGTGCGCTGGGAGGGTGGTACACCTCCGCCCACAGGGACAGAAGCTCCTGTGCTCAGGGTCCTTGAAGACCTCAACCTGTGTATTTCTGTGTATTTCTTCATCTAGCTGTTCATCGGTCTTTTATCATGTTCTTTGTAAAATCACTAAATATAAATTATGTGTTGGCCGGGTTCTGTGAGCTACTGCAGAATTATTGAACCTGAGGAGGGGGTCATAGGAAGCCCACCCCAGTTTGTAGCCAACTCAGACAGAAGTCTGGGTAACCTAGAGACCCATTTCTTGCATTTGGTGTCTGAAGGTGGGGGCAGGGTTGTGGGACTAAGCCCCTCACCTGCGGGGCTGTGCTAACCCTGAGCATTTAGTGTCAGAACTGAGTTAATGGTAGGACACCCGGGTGGTGCCTGAGGAGAATGGGAGCATTCCTTGGTGTGGAAAACCCATACGTGTGGCGTCCCACGTGTGCGCAGAGGAAGGAAACAGAGTTTCCCTTTAGTCCGGGTCTGCTGGGCTCTCTGCCACAAGGCTGCGAGCAAGGCGTCGCTGTCTGAAGGTTTGACTCAGGAGGGATCTGCCGCTAAGATGATATGGTTGCGGACCAGACGCAATTCCGCACGGGCCTTTGGACGGGGACCTCACTCCCTTGCTGGCTGGGGGCCGAGGCCCCTCCGCTCCTTGCTGCCTGGGCCACCCTCTGTGGCTTCGTCGGAGCCGGCAAAGGACGGCGTCTGCTACGCAGGCTGAAGGTACAGCCTTGACGTACCCAGTCCTGGGAATGATGTCCCATCTTCTTTTCCACATTCAGTTGAGTAGAAGCAAGACACAAGTCCTTTCACACATGAAGGGAGGCGATTATACAAGGGTGTGAGGACTCGGAAGTGTGGGGATCATTTAGGGCCATCTTAGAGTCTGGTCACCCCAGAGGTTGTCCCCGCAAGCCTTTACTGCTTCCAGCTGAGAGGGTGGTCTGTCCTCCTGTGGCTCTTCATAGGTACTTTCTGTTTTTCACTTTATATCCTATGACTGATATTATAGTTGAATATTTTTTTATTTTCCTCACATAACTTTTTGCTTATCTTTCATCTACTTGCAACTTTTAGAACAGTCTTGTATTCGCAGATATTGTGCAAAAGACTTCCCTTCCTCCCCTTTTTTGAAACTGAAGAAGGATAAATCTAGTCACTCTCCTGATTAACACCTGAGTTCTTTTTCTCCACCGCAGCCACAAAAGATCCATTATAAAAGCCTTCAGATTTGCCAGTTTGGCATCCAAAGCAATGACTCATCCATGTCTATATAACCTGGGTGGAGTGGTTTGCCTTAGTCGGATTTGCATGTAGAGCTAGACTTGTTACCTTATTAAGGAAAAGCAATTTTCCATCAAAGACGCTTCAAACATTAGCTGTTCTGGATCAGTGCATTGTTCTGTTTCCTGGGGGGCCTGTGGACCTCAGAAGTGATTCAGTCAATAAAAATCAACTTCTTTAAACTCCTTCTGTTTTTTTTTCTGGTCGTGATCACTTTGTGGTCCTGCTGATATGAGGTGGCAGCAAATGAACTGACAAAGAGGACCGGCCCTTGCAGAAGTGTGGTTTTCACTCGTGCGTTGTTTTACCCAGGCGGCGGGCTGGATCTCATTGTCCCGCTGTGTTCAGTGGGCCGAGGTATCGCGTGTGCTGTAAGAGTCCTGGAATATAGGAGAGATGTAACACACATTTGGTCTGTGGGGCCTCGCGGACTCAAACCACGGCAGAACCCTTCGAGTCTGGCTTCCCAGCGTTGAGGCCGTTTTTAACTCTGCGTAGCTAGCTTAGCACCTTTTTCATTTTTTGTGGTCTTGATAAATAGCTAGTTCTTGGAAGGCAGGTAAAGCAACACCGGTTTGATTTTAGTGCACACTGTTTCTGGTGTTGTAAGGTGTGATGCTTGGCCTTTTTTAAGTCAAACTCACAGAGGTCAACTCAGATTTGGAGGAATTGTTTATTTGTTGGGAAAGCTGCAGAATCAGTAAGTTGAAGCTGGAGATGGGAGCACGTAAGCGTGTGTGCCTGCATTTTGGGTCTTTTGGGAGCCATGAGGCTGAAAGCCAATTAAAGTTTTAGTAAAGAGAAATTTAAAAGTGGTTTCTCCTGGGCAAGAGAAAGATTTGGAGCAGAGAGTGCTCTGAGGGAAGCAGGAGGGTGTTGATGATGTACTTAGCACAGTTAACAGCTGGCGACGGGAATCAGTGCAAAGCGCCCTCTAAGACGACGGCCCTGTGGGGACTCGGCCACGGCCTGAAAGCCCGGCCGTCCAGGTCCCCCCTGCTCCCACGTGGGAACTGACGGCATCTGCGTGGTCAGCCAGATGAGAGGGGTGACCGCGTCCTGCCACAGAGAGCACCTCCCTCCTTCATCGCTCTGGTCTGTAAGTTGGAACAGGGCAGGACAATGGAGTAGTAAAGGGAACCTTTTCCTTTTAATGCTTGAATATTTTCATTCTTTTATTCATCCTGTTCCTCTTAATATGTTAAGTCCTTTCTCCACAGTCTCTATGCATCTGTCTACTTAGAAAATGTCATCATCTTAACTCATATTTCCAATCTGCAAGATGTAGAATCATGTCTCCAGTTTGGTTAGACGACATCATCATACTTACATTTCCTTGTCACCTCAAATTTGTACCCTCATTGTACCCCAGAGTTGATTGGCTTCTCCCAGCACCTCATCACTCAGGCAGGCCTCTCTGAAGTCGTGGGTTCTTTTCCATTCTCACGTCCATCCATCCTGGTCAGGTCTTCAGGGTTGAGTGGCGTCATGGCAAGAGGGTGAGGTGTCGGCATTCATGAGATTCTGGTTTGAATCCTGTCCTTGTCATTTTCCAGCTGGTGACCGTAGGCAAGCATGCTGTTTGACCTTTGTGACCCTCCTTTCCCTTATCTCTGAAGTTGGCATGACACTCTCTGCCTCCCTTTTTGGATTATTGGAGAATATTAAATGTAGCACTGTATGTAGATCACGTAACTGTGCGGGGCACGTTCAGCTGCTGTTTTGAGTTGCCACGTGCGTTTGATGCTCACCTGGACTTGAACCCAGTTCTGAGTGTAGAGAACACTCCGCCTCCCCTAGCACTTTCTGACAGGGAGTTTGGCTTCTATGTTTCAGGGTGAACGACAGCTGCCTCCTTGTTCCCCCTCAGCTTTCAGCCACCAGACTTACAAATGGCTTCTGTCTAGACTTGTCCCCTCCTCCATTTACTTGGATACAATGAAGTTGGCCCCTTTCTGTTCTTCTGCCTGAAGTTAATCCTTTCCCCTGGGTTCTGGATCCCATCCCTTCCTGCCCAGGGACCTCTCCCTTTCCTAATTGTGTCCTCTGTGACCGCACCTTCTTTAGTGGTTGCTTCCCATCAGCAATGAACCGTGTCCAAGCCTCCCTTATCTTAAAAAAATAAAATAATGGAAACCTTGTCTCTCTCCCTCTAGTGCTACCACCCTGCGTTATTCCGCTCCTTCACAGCCAGACTTCCGCAGCCCAGTCACGCCCTCCTCTCTGCAGTCCGCTTCCCCCCTCAGTTCCCTGAGACCCTTGTTCTGACCTCACTTGGTTTCTTTCTTCGAACTCAGTCTCAGTAGGGCCACCTGTTAACTTGTCACTAAGGCCACACTGCTGACCGTGCTTTTCCTATTGAATCACTTGCTTTTCTTTGCTTCTCTGACCCCACATTAGCCTAACTTTTCTCTTCCTTTCTGACCATGCCTCAGTCTCCTTGCAGACTTTTCAACTTGAGCTTTCTTAAATGTTGGTGTTCCTTACAGTTCCGTCCTACGCTTGCTGCCTTGCTAATTCTGAACCACCTCTGAGGGGCTGGTTTACTCACCTGCCCTCTGTATGCAGATGACGCCTTTGTTTCTTTGTCCGACACCCCACACTCACTAAGTCCCACCTGAACTTCCATCCCCTCCCGATTCCCAGGTGATGCTGCTGCTGCGGGTCAGGGAGCATGAGAATTTCAGTTATGAGGAAATGAGGCGGTTTCTCCCATCGCTTACTGTGCCCAGCATCACCTCCGCCACCTCCAGTTCCCCTCTGGTCTGGTTTAATACAACTTGCTAACTGGCCTTTCTGCCTCCAGGCTCACTCTCCTCAATCTGTTCCCCATGTAACAGCCATTGTGAGCTTCTTCCAGCGTAAATTGTGTTACCTCCTGCCTCGTTTCTTCTGTACCTCTCCATTGCCTCTGGGATAAATCCAGACTTGGTGTGTTGACCTGGTCTCTGCCTGTCTAGAGAGTGCCATTCTTGCCTCTTCTTACTTCAGACAGAATGTGCCAGCCATACAAAAAGGTGTGCACAGTTGAAGTATATATATTACGTAGTGGTTATTGAGTGCGTGCAGTGTTCTAGCCACTGTGGCACTTCTACACACATTAATTTTATTTGATCTTCCCGTCAACCCTGTACATGGGTTACATTTTACAGATGATAAAATGTGACCCATTTTACAATATAGCCATTGTTCTATGCACCAGTCCTGTTCAGTTGTGCTGAGGGAAACGGGGTTGGATTCACTCCAGATTTACTGCAAGAGCTAATAACAACACCACTGATAACACACAACAAGTTTTGGTCACGTACTATGTGCCAGAGCCCTGCGTGTAAACAGGACTCACGTGGACTGCCCCTGATTCACAAAGGAGGAAATTCAAAGGGAAGGAATAACTGGCCCAAAGCCACATAATTTTGAATTTAGGTCTTGTGACTCTGAAGTTTATGCTTTTATTGTAACTTACTCTGCCATCTCTATGGGCACACACAGTGAAATTATATAAGAGCTATTTGTCACTTGGCATCGTCTAAAATTTAAAATCCTTCAGTGTCTGCCTATAACTGAATTATAAAATTGTCAGCAACACTCCTGTCCCCCCTGGAACCCCCCGACGTGCGCCGGCCTTCCCTCCGGACCTCATCCTGCTGCGGTGGGAGGAGTGTGGATTTGGAGGTGTCCTGGTTGTGACTGCCCTCTACTAACCATACCCCTGGATGCACCCTGGGCTGAGTGACTTCACCGCTTTGATCTGCTGATTGCTGTTCTCTAAAAATCAGAATAGTGATACTTCCCTCATGGGGTTGTTGAGAAAAATGAATGTGAGACTACCTGCCTCTTCTCTCCGTCTCTCGTGCTTCTGCCTTAATGCAGCACTGGGCACTATCATCGCAGCTTCCTTACTGTTTCCCTGCTGTGTCTCCTGTACAGATCCCTAATGCCCCCTCTCCTGACCTCGCCCCTGTCACTGCTCCCTAACTGTGCTCTACACCACCACCTGAAAAACATTTCTCAAATACAAAAAAAAAAAAAAGTCCTAGAACGTTCTCTTGATAGTAATGGTGGGCTCTTATTCAGACAGACACCTTCCCACTGAAACAACCAAAAATAGTTGGATAAAATTAAAAAACAACGACAACAACCCAAACCCTTCTTTTTAAAACATCTCAGAGCTGACAGGCGTTACCAGGTTAAAATTGGAATGGAGAACCCAGGCAACATTGCAGGCTTGACCAGCAGGTATGGGGAACACAAATAAAGCCCAGACTCCCTACGTGAAGCCGGGAGTCCGAATGGCTGTATTCCATCAGGGTGAGGGCAGACCTGAGATGTTCCAGCTATGGCTGGAATCGTAGCCCGTATTCATCCTGACGGGTTATCCATGGAATCTCAAGTCTGGAGTGGGTTTAAGGGCTGGTAGTACCTTCAGGTATCTG
Organism: Trachops cirrhosus; assembly: GCA_028533065.1. Classification (NCBI taxonomy): domain Eukaryota; kingdom Metazoa; phylum Chordata; class Mammalia; order Chiroptera; family Phyllostomidae; genus Trachops; species Trachops cirrhosus. The sequence goes on along the minus strand of CM052541.1, from coordinate 4,045,326 downwards.
GCAAGATCAAGTGGACATTCTTTCAAAAGGAAAATTTCGTCAACCTTGGCATCAAATTATTCAGTGACCAGCACCCACGGAAACCATATTCCAAGGAAAGAAGCGTCAGCAACCGCACACAACAGAAGCAGCCTTTTTAAACGTCATCAGATGCTGGGGTCATTGCCATCTCTAAAAAAGCTGTGTTTTAAGAAATAAAAGATAAGCTTGAAGGTATCCACAAAGGAAACTGTGAAATGTGACATAGCAAATTGGAAAAGGAATGAAATAAAACTTCTAGAAATGAACATAACTGTAATGAAATGAAAAACTCAGTGAATGAGGAAAAGTATGTATTTGAGTTTAAAGAAAAAAACCTCAGTGGATGGATTGAAGAGAAGATTGGTCACGAACTGAAAGAGAAAAACAAAGAGTAAAACTGAAGAGAAGACAAATGGGAAGACACAGAATAAAATTTATCCGGGAAGACAAATAGAAACCACAGGGAGAGGATAGAGAACATCAGAGTTCTATCATTGGAGTCACAGAACGAGATGAGAAAGGAAGTGAGCAAAGGAGAAATTCGAAGTTAACGGCTGAGGTTTTTCCATAGCAGTTGAGGTACCGAACTACAGATTTATGAAGACCGGTGATTGCAAGTAGGATTGTTTTTTAAAAGACCCAAACTTAGATATATCAAGGTGAAACTGTAGAAGACCATCACCACCTTGTACTTTCACTGTTTGTTGTCATCGTTGTTTCATTTCCAGCACACGGGCTCTTTGAGGGCAGAGACGGCGTCATTTGCAGTGCCTGCCACTCCACGGACATTCAGGGCCTTACTGGGCTATCTCCAGCGTTGCAGGGGTTCCCATCACCGCTTACACAGAATCTCGATGTGGGTTCCCCGGCTCTCCCCGTGATGCTCTGATTCTTGCTTGTGTGGGAACAGGTCACCACGGTCAGCCCCAGGATCTCTGCATGCAGTCGTTGACTGGCTCTGTCTGTTCACTACTCCTGTTTCCTGGGTAAAACCGTGATGACAGTGCCCACCCTACCCGTGGTATGAAGTGCGGCCTGGACCACGTGAGGTGACGCGTGTGAACACGCTGTGGGAACTCTCGGGCACCGTGACGTTTCACTAGCTTTATTTCAGAGAAAGAGAGAGGCTTGTTTGGGTGGGGACTTGGTGAAGAAGGGGACTCGCTGGTGCCCACGCCTCGGCCCCGGCAGGGGCTAGACGTGAGGTCCTGCAGCGACCATCAACACGCACTGTGCCTGGCAGATGTGCAGCGTGGCAAGTGGCTGTGACGTGAATGTCACCTGCCCCGGTGAGGACTTGTGTTGTCATTTCTGCGTTTCACTGGGCAGAGGGGCCCATGAAATAAGTTTTCCTAGTTGGCTGATTTTGAGAGATCTGAAGGGAAATGTTTTCATTTATGAAAAACAGTCAGTTTTCATTGAATTTCTCTGGAAATTGTAAATTTCTGTGGCCCCTCATTCAGAGATGGAAAAAGCTTAGATTTGTCAGAGTTTGTCACTCTTTTAATTGGATGGAATGAAACACTCTTTTGCCCAATTCCTTTTCTCTTCATGTTGCCCCCGCTAAGCATCACAGCTAATCATGAAAGAAGAGAATCGATTGGGCAGTAACGAGATTCGCTGGCACGGACCCATCCCGCCTCTCCGTCGGCCTTGCTGCTCTCCACGTCCCGGGCCCTGCCCGCCCAGCGCTTGTGGCCTCGACCTGCCAGTAGCTGCACTGAATCTCTCCCTTTACTGTGTCAGGCCCTGTCACGGCTCCGGGCCTTTGCACGAGCGCTGGCCTTTACCTGAAATGCCCTTCGCCTTCCCCATCTCCCTTCATAACATCTGTACATCCCTCAAACCCCAAGTCGCTTCCTCAGCAAAGTTCTTTTACTTCCTTCCCAGTGACGGTGGCAGGGCTTGACTTCTCACTTGAGCACATAGCAGTGGAGGAGCTTCGTGAACTTAGTTCAGAAGGCTAGGGTTCGAATCTCTGCCCTGCAGCTTGGGCTGGAAAGAATGAATAAATGTGGAAGTTCTCAGCACAAACATTGCATTTAAAGCCACAGCCCAGATCTCTCTTTTTGAGCTCCAGACCTCCGTGTTGAATTGTCTCCCAACATTATCACTTGAAGCTTTCACAGTTGGCCTCTCAAACAGAGCCACCTCTGAAATAGAACTCTTGATTTTCACCTTATTCTGTAGTCTTTCCTGCATCAATGATGATGCCTCCTTCATCAGCCTAGCTGCAGAGGCTGAAAAGCTGGAAATAAGCCTAAGCTCTCCTATCAAATTATCACCAAAGTCTATTAGATCAACTCCAAAATAGGTCTTAAACCTATTCCTTTCAATCCCATCTCCAGTGCTTGCGTGTACCCCGATGTCTGGACCACTGCAGGTGCGAGCCTGCTCGGATCTCACCTCGGGCAGTGTCATTTTCTTGCACAAAACTCTTAGCAGGCATCCCACTGTGTTTAGGTTTAAATCCAGGATTCTTGAGTCCTGGAAGGCTCCACCGGATTTGGCTCCATCTGCCTCTTGTTCTCATCTCTTGTCATGCACGTTTTTGCTTCCTGTGCTCCAGCCACGTGCTCTTCTTTTCCTTGATTGTAACAAGAACTTCCCACCTATGCCTCTTCCCTAGTGGCATCCCCCCGCCTTCGCTCCCCTCCTCATTCCTGCACACACCTTCTTCATGGTCTCAGCTGAAGGGTCACTGCCACACATGGCTTCTCCCTGACCTGTTGATGTAAATCATACGTCCTCTCCTCTTCTTCCTAAGGGACTTTTCCTTCCTATCATTCATCACAACTTACAACCTTATATTTATTGAGCGATTATTTATTGAATTTCACTCCCACATTAAGGTGTATGCTCTATAAGGTCTGGGGCTGTCTTTCTTTCATTCACCACTGAATCCTCAGTGCCCAGTGCTCAATCAACACACACGGAATATGTGAACAAATAAGTGATCTTGGGATTAAACAATGCAGTAGATTCTCTCATTAAGTTGGCAGCTTTGCCCTTCATTGTGGTGAGATGTAGTTGTGGGAAACCTGTTAAGGTGATTCACCTTTCTAACCTGGCATTGTGTTTCTTCATATTTATTGAACGCATCTGTGATGCTCACCCGCAGGGCTGCAAACTTAGTTTAATTTGTTGGTTAATTTATTAGCCATATTTGTGCCAGGACATTCTTATGAACACAGAACCTGAAAAGGCCACGTTCAGGTGTGACATCGGAACATCGTGTCTGGGCCCACTGCTATGGCTTGCCCTCTTTCCTTGGACACAGCCTGGCAACTGAAGACTTGCTTTGTGTTGGGTGGTATTTAAAGCAACGGTCATAAGATGGAGCCATCGGTGACTGCCACAGGAAGCTGTATGCCCAGGATTTGGGGTGCTGTGATAGAACCCTCACTACCCTGTGTTGACTGCCAGCTCTTGGACTGAGAGCTCAGATACTAGATGTCTAGGTAGAGTGTGCTTGTTCGCGGTAATTCCACGCTCCTAATCTTTCCCAAATTGATACCTTGTTCAGCAGAACACTGGCAAGATATGCGATGGAGCAGATCAACAACGTGTGGCTCTTTTTCTCCCGAAGAGTATAAGAGATGTTGTTCTGGAAGTAACCAATGATTTTGGAGTTCCGAACTATGGTCTAAGATAAAAGATGATCTTGGATGTTGTCCCTCTTTTACTGATGAACAGGGTGATCAACAGTGGGAAAGTTTTTGTTTTTTCATTTTGGAAAACAATGAGAATTTTGCTTTCAGTGGGCACAGTGGTAGGTATATTTCAGCATAGATGCAAAAGCAAGCTGGTGGCCATTCTTAGCCCCAGCAGGTCAGGTCACGTCAGTGTTCCCAGGGGACGCCCACAATGGTGAAAGCTGGCTTTAAGCTGAGGCCTTGCTAAGAGGCAGCTGGTTCTGAAAAGGATTTATTTATTTTAGTCTTGGTAATGTCTAAATGTTGGTAAGTACAAGTCTCTCTTAGCCCTCTGGAGTGGGTCCACATGAATTGGTTGTGACCCTTAGAATCCAGAAACTCCAGTATAATTGGCTAAGAATACTTTGTGGTGTGGTGGAACTCTAATGTAACACATGAAAATACAAAGTATTAAGTGTTCAGAAGCGTGTAATTTGCTGCTCTCGTTCATGAGTGGTTTTAGTACTTCTGGTACAGAACCTAACTCTCTTTACTGGGGAGACGTGGTCTCAGTTTCTGGGGTGAATGTGCATTTTATAAGGTTTTTTTAGAGAGAGGAAATTAAACATTAAAAGACTTTATTTTACTCTTTATATAATGTCACTAAGAAAGCCAGGAAAATCAGGGTTGGCATTTTAATTTATTTATTTAATAAATATAATCTATTTTCCACCATTTTGTTTGCTGTGGCTGATACCAAAGTACTTTTAAAAGTTAACATTTATTTTGATTTTGTTTTATTTCAGCAGATGTGCATAATAGATTAACCTATCACTGTTCTTCATTGTGGGCAGGGGCAGTATTTACTATCTAGTTATTTTGGCATTTGACACATAGGCAGTTGGGTTCAATCCAAGCTAGTGTCATGCCGTCCACATGTGTGATGCGAGCATGTGAATAATGTTAAACGGGTACAGTGTGGCCTGCTGAGTGTGAGCATTACGGCAAACCGGTGATGTGATTGACCTTAGCTGAGCCACCGGACCGCTGGGGGCCTGGGTTCCCATTGCTACAAAGTGAGCAGCGTGGGGGTAAAAATGGTATCCAAGAATTCTCGTAGTTCTGAATTTAGAAATCCCATGAGTCTTTATGCCTAACAGATTAGGCCTAATGGATGTGTGTGTAACTGATCCCTCCCCTTCTCTCTTTTTCTTTCTGTTTTTAATGAAGGCAAAGAGGATGCCGGTGCACCAGTTACAAAAGACGAGAGCACCTCCATGCCACAGGACACCAGCGCTGCATCAGAGAAGTCGCTGCAAAGATCGGCAAAGGTCATTGCCGCAGATTTTCTCCACGTGTCCAAATGGCCGTCAGCTGAGCTGGCTGTCAGAGGTCTCTCGTGTGACGCTTAGGACTGTAGTCGGTCAGCTAATCAGAATAGTCAGTGGAAGCAGGGTATCATAAAAAGATTTTTTTAATGACTCCAAATATATACATATGTCTTCATTTGCCTATCTTTGGATAGAGGGCCAAGGCATTTTCTCTGCGTGTGGGTGTGTTTATTGATGTTCTACATTATTTTTTCTGTTTAACCACACTTGTAATGTGACACGTATGATTTCCAGTTTGGGTTATGTAGAGTGGAGTGAGAATTTAGGCATTGGTGAAACGATATTAATGTTGAGTCCTACTAGATTTTTATAGTTTTCGACTCCACGGGTTTTTTATTGTTGTCATGCCCATATCTAATTTACAAGTAAGCTTTGGAGAAGTCTTTCTTAGTTTTCCCAAAGTATTTAATTTAGTTATCACAGAAACAAAGACAATTGCGTTTGTATCCTGTTGTTTTGCATAATTCAGTTTTATTTTTTAATTACATATACTAGTGCCATAGCCAGATACGGGGTCAAACACAGCTGACCCCAGCGAAGCAGCTCACGGTGGAGGAAGCGTGCGTGATAGCGCGAGGCTTCCTTTGCCTGAATGGCGGCGTGTTTAACCGGGGAGCGCGGCTTTGCCGCTCTGTCTAGCGAGTGCGTCAGGAGGGTCTCTCTTGCGGAGCGACGTGAAGGAATTAAGTTATATCGCATACGTGTTCCTGCCATTGCCCATCCAGTCAGTTACCTAGATCTTTATTTTAACAGATACTTTGAATACTAACCAAATGTGAGGCAGCATGCTAGGTGCGGAAGATTATAATGAATGGGAAGCCCGTGGGCTAGATCTGGCTCACAGACTTGTGTTTTGTTTGACCTGTCAGTATTTAAAAATTTTGACTTGGTAGCTTACATTAAAAAAAAAAGTTGGAGTGTTCTCATAAAAAAAAAAAAATCAAAATTCTGGCGTCTCCTGACTAAACAGAACATCCGGCAGCCCGATGGCTTGGGTCAGAGCTGGGGAGAGGCAACCCTCTGGAGATGGAGCCTGTAATTTGCTGCTGCCCTCCCACTGTGCCCTCTTTCTGGCTGGGCTTTTTTTTCTGTTTTCTTTTGGATAGTTTCTTAATGAATTCAAACTAAAATTACAAGGTCAAACAGCACTTGTATGTGAAACCTACGCTGTGGGAAAGCCATTTCTATGACAACTCACATAGGAATCACACGTGACGGGAAGCTGCTTTACACACTTCTTTTTT